>OX336890.1:1933331-2163331 GCA_946959425.1 Argyrosomus regius | reverse complement strand
TAACTGAACGTTACTAATTTGGAGCGGACTGTGTGTTTCACATATGTTACTGTCGGACAGTGCTCCAGTAAGCACCAAGCACCCGCTCAGTTACGAGGCTACATTGAATTGTATTATGACGCATTCTAGTGATGTGTCGTTCGTGAACGAGTCGTTCAATATGAATTAATCTTTTATATGACTCCAGAGTAACGAGTCGTCCCAGTGAGTGATTCGTTCATTTTCATGCAGTACCTTCCCTCGCCACATGGCAGGCAGCTGCATAAGCTCAGTCAGCAGGACAGGAAACAGAAATGATTAGTTCACGACTCACTCAACTGTGCGTCTGTCCTCAGGTCCTCGTTCATTTGTCACATGACAGCCAGGCTGTCGGGCTGTGTGACGAGCAGTAAACACAACAGTTCGTTCATACGGATCGTTCTTTCGTTCATTTATCACGTGACAGCTGTAGCTCAGCTACGGGGCTGTGGACTGAGAAACGAACAAGGAAATGAATGATGTCTGATTTGTGACGTTCATTCATTTGTCACGTGACACCCAACATACATTATTTATTAATGAAATCATAATTGATTAGTGGTCTTCTGTTCTTGTAGATGTGTATAGTGTTATTATGTATATAATGTAAAGTGTCTTTATAAGTGTCTTTATAAATAAATACATTTGAAAATTATATCAACATATTGATTTTGTGTTATACGCCATAAAATAATAAAATATAATAATAATAACAACAAATGGAATAATAATAATAATAATAATAATAATAATAATGTCACGTTTTGGACAGTAAATGCACCATGTAAACATTTTAAGGAACTTTTTAATTGTTACTTTTTGTCTTACTTAATTGTCTTACTAATTGTCAAAATGAATGTGAGTTTTACATTCACTTGCCCTCTACCAGCTGTCACGTGACAGGCAGGCAGCTCTCGCTGAACGGGTCCTTCTCGTTCTCGTTCATCTGGATTGTTCATTTGTCACGTGACAGGCAGCTCACGCTGTGTGACGAGCAGTACGTTCGTTCTCGGATCGGTCTCTCGTTCTTAACAATGGCAGGGAGGATACAGGACACAAGTCACTTTATTGTGGTGTGTATTTGCTTTCCTAGGTTTTCATATGGTTTGAATTGCTTGTGGCATTTTGTTTATCATGCTTTGTCAGCTGAAGCAAACCATGTTGCCTTCAGTGTTAAGTGTTTGAGAACCGCGGTCTTTTTTACGCCCACAAGAGGGCTACAGCGCCACCCGCTGTAAAAATGAACGAAATGAACGAAATGACTCAAAAAAAGATTCGTTCAATTTACTGTCCGAGAGTAAAAGATCCGAGTCAGTAAAAAGAGTCGAACTTCCCAACACTAACGCATTCAAGTTCTACTCAGTAATTATGAGACGAAGGTCAATGACGTCATGATGTGTTCAAATGTGGTCTTGTAAAAATGTGTTAGCTATTGGTGGGACATGTGAAAATACAAAAAAGTTAAATGTTCCAACAAGATTTGTTGTTGTTTTCACAGCGATATAAAATAAAATACACCATAATGGCCGACAATAACAAAAAGACAATTTAGAATTTTGGACAGTTTACACTGACTTTTGGATGGTTTAAAAATATTTTTTGCCTGACAAGGGTGACATTACTCAAAAAAGCTTGCCCTCCACATACAATGGCAAAGTGAAGCTGTCTGCCTAGAGCTATGGTAGCCTACTGAGTAAGCCCATTTAGATTTTGTGTATTCTTCATCAGTTAATAAATACAATAAAATACCCACTACCTATTTGTTGAGTGGTTAATTGAAGATGTATGCAATCAGAGGTGTAATAACGTGTTGCAAATCAGAGAAATGGGAATAATTTACATAATAATACTCTAACTCATTGTTGAGTGATTATACACCAGGCATCAACAGAAAAACAAAGAAAAACATCATAATACACAGTTGTAAAAAAAGTGGCAATGAATGGGGTAGAGGGGCCCACGCCGATATTCTTTCAGGGGGCCCAGAATTCCTAGCAACTGCCCTGCCTGTGTCACATGGGTTTAGCCACTACTGCTCTCTAGTAATAACAGGTCTCATTGTCTCTGGAGTAAATACTGGACCCATCTGTCAGCTAGCTCTTACATAATTAGTGGTGTTTTTCTTTTTTTGTTTCAGGGGGGAATACGCTCTTCAGGAGTACACCAAGATCAAGGCAGTCACCATCAAGATCTCGCACAAGAACTCATGAAACGTCATATCAGGACTGACTTTTTGCTGCCTCTGCATGGCGTCAGATCCTTTTGCACCTGGATGTTTTGAAGCCACCTGTGTCATTTCATGAACATTCATTTCTACTCAGAAATTCCTATTTTTTTCAACCTCTTATCAATGCTCTCTTGATATTACTGTGAAAATGCTGCCTTTCATTTTTCTATGTTACTCTAGTGTACTATCTCAGAGGTATTTAAAGCAACATTATGTAAGATTTGGTATTTTTTTGTGATCCTTTTTTTTTTTTTTTTTCTTTTTTTTTTTTTTTTTTTTTTTTTTTTTTTTTTTTTTTTTTTTTTTTTTTTTTTTTTTTTAAAAAAAAAATTTTTTAATTTACTTTTAAACAAAAAAAAAAAAAATAAACCCAACAAAACAAAAACACACCAAATTTATTTTTTTCCACCCAACCCCCCCCCCCCCCTTTTTTTTTTTTTTTTTTTTTTTTTTTCCCCTTCCCCAAAAAAAAATTCTTTTTTTTTTTTTTTTCCTTTTTTTTTTTCCCCCCCCTTTTCTTTTTTTTTTTTTTTTTTTCCCCCTCTTTTTCCCTTTTTCTCTCTCTTCCCCTCTTCTTTTTTTTTTTTCTTCTCCCCCCCGGCCCCCCCCCCCCCCCTCCCCCCCCCCCTCCCCCCAAAACCCCCTTCCTTAAAAACCCCCCCCCCCCCCCCTGCCCTTTTCCCCCCCCCCCCCCCCCACCAAAAAAAAAAATTTTATTTAATAAAACCTTTTTTTTTTTTTTTTTTTTTTTTTTTTCTTTTAAAAATTTAAATTAAAAAAAGAGGGGGGGGGGGGGGGGGGGGGGGGGAAGGAGGGAAAAAAAAAAAAAATTTTTTTTTTAAAATATTTTTTTTTTTTTTAAAAATTAATTTATTTTTTGGGGGTGTGTTTTTTTTTGTTTTTGGGGTTTCTTTCTTCCCCCCCCCCCGGCCCCAAAGTTATATGGGGGGGGAAGGGGGTGGGTATGAGAGAACCCCTTTTCCTTTTTCAGGGGTTGGGGGAAATAAAAGGGGTTTAAATTCTGGTATTTTAACATAAAAAACTTACATAATGTTTCTTTAACAGGTTTTGGACAGCATGTTCGCTATAGTAGTGTCTGTTATGTGTTCGTTAGCTTCACCACTTAAATAGCACTTTGCCAGAAAGGAATCATTTTAATAGATATCATACAAAAAATAGAAAGAAATTTTACTATTTACAGAGATTTCCAAATGAAATCAATAAAACTGTTGACCCTTATTGCAACGCAGCAAACATGATCATGTGATGTACAACACAGTACTGCACTCTGTTTTGTTTTGTTGTAGTAATACTAGTAATACAGATAAAACAGTGATGTCTGTGTCCATTTACTTTACACAAAGAAACTCCACCTCCGGGACTAAACTGTAGTGTGACTTTCAGTTGGCATTTCTTGACATAAAATTATCATTTTTCATCAGTCAAGACTGAAAAACTATGATTATTCTAGTGGCACCCTCCATATACTGTATGACTCAGACTGCGGTGGTGGTTGTTTGTGGTGGACTGTAGGTATCTTCTGGATTTTAGTCCATGAATCTTGACCTTTAGTGCCTTGGAGGCCCACCCCGACCTCTTCCTCTCCCAGGCCCAGGTTGGGGCCCCCTGGCGTTTGCAGGAGGCCCTCTTGGCCCCGGAGCACGGGTCACTGGAGCTCTGGGGTTTGGGGCAGCCAGTGACACCTCCTTTTGCAGATTAACCCCTTTTCCTGCTGCACGTTGTTTTGTTTTGGGAGACTTGCTGCTCTTCTCGATTACAACATCTGAGAAGACAGATAAAGAACAAAATGAATAGTGAGGACAGCTGGGTGCGAGATGGCTGATAGCATGTGCAATAAAGGAGTATACATGTGTGTGTACCGGGTGGGGGTGGCTCTTCCTCGGTGGGAGGTGGTATTAGAGACTTGTTTGGCAGCAGGTCCTCCAAGTCTTTCATCACTTGATTAGTGCTGTCCTTATTGTTCCTGCGGTTCTTCTCCTCGTCTCGAGCCTAAAGTGTCCAACAGTACACCAGATAGATAGTCATTTGTTTGATTGGATCTTGAACAAAGGACATTTCTAAAAAGACGGAAAAAGGAGGAAGATATACTGACCATTTGCATCTTCCTTTTAAGGTCCAGGTTTGCTTGTTGGTATCCCTTTGACACTGCATTCAGGTAATAGATGGCCAACCTGTTCGGTGAAAGCCAACATAAACAGCACAACAACTTAGACCAGAGTCCAGCTGTGCAGACAGTAGACATACTAAGGTCATGTTCTCAAGTTTTAGATGTATATACTGTAGGTATGAAGACTTTCCTCCTTCACTTGGGGCAGCAAGTCACTCCCAACCCAAGCGAAGGAGTTCAAGTATCTCGGGGTCTTGCGCATGAGTGACAGGAAAATGGAGAGCAAGATGGTATTGCGGACATTGTACCGGACTGTTGAGCCGTCCGGAACTGAGCCAGAAGGCAACGCTCTTGATTTTCCGGCCCATCTACGTTCCAACCCTCACCTATGTTCATGAGCTTTGGGTAGTGACCGAAAGAATGAGATTGCGGATACAACTGGCCAAAATGAGCTTCCTCTGTGGGGTGGCTGGGCTCAGCCTTAGAGATTGGGTGAGGAGCTCGAACATCCGGAGGGAGCTCGGAGGAGAGCCGCTGCTCCTTGGTGAGGTGGTTCAGGTATCCTGGGCGCCTTTGTTTGGAGGTGTTCAAGGCACATCCAACTTGCAGGAGACCCCAGGGCAGATTCAGAACTCACTGGAGGGACTAAATAGCACATCTAGACTGGGAACGCCTCGGGATCCCCCAGGAGGAGCTGGAATACATTGCTGATGTCTTGAACGTCCTGCTAAACCTGTCACCGCAACCCCGGATAAATGCCATGATGGAAATTCAGAAGATCTATTTACATTTACCTTCCTCTCCAGTACATAGATTGGTATTTCACATCTGAATTTACTTTTTCTTTTTTTTAATTAGCAGATTCAACACTGTATTACAACTGGTATTTAAATGATACTTACACCATGAGGAGGATAGCAGGCAGGATGAGTCCAGGGTTGGTGGCATATGTGAAAATGTTTCCTATGAAGGCTGGAAGGTCCTGTTCTATAGTTGTCATGATCACGTCATACATCTTCTCCTGGCCACTGCGTTAAAAACATGGATAAATTCAGTGTGTGTTGTTTCAGTTCTTTGAATAAAAAGTCGAAGTACATAACAGGCAATGTAACCAGGCTCAGCAGCCTCTATGGACATAATGATAGAGGAGAAGAGACCGAAGAGGACGTTGACGCCCACCAGCAGGTATATTAAATAATATTTCACTATCATCTCTTGCTGACCTGAATGGCCCACAGTCGAAGGATGGCGACAGGGTCATGATGGTGTAGACAACAGGCAGCAGGCTGAGGAACAGCACAAGCAGCAACAGGCCCATGTAGAAGTTGTTGGACCGCGAGGCCTTAAAAACTCGTGCATGAGGAACGTTACAGCACATCACTGCCCAGCACTGGTAGTACATCGAGCTCAGGAGACGTAAAACATTCAGACCCACGAGACCTGGAGCATAAAATGCTCCCATCCTGAGGAAAACAACCAAGTTAGCAACAAGATAACAACAATCTACACTCACTATGTTGTTAATTTTTAAGCAGATTGGAGACAGACAACAAACAAACATGAGCTCAGAAGTCTATCATTAATCCCATTAGAGCAAAGAGAAAGAATGAACCATGTAGATGTGGAGTAATTCACCATATCATTCCTTGATTGAAGATGAGCCCCAACACATTCCCACTGATGTCAAACTCTCCGTATGAAGGCTGGAAACACAACACAACAACATGATTAGCATACTCTCCTGAATTAATAAAAACCAGGTCGATACACTTTGCATTTGCTCCTCTCTCTCTCTCTGTAATTAAGTTCTCATTGCAGTGTCATGTTGCACTGAATGTTAGGGGATCAGCTGTCTTGCCACATGTCATTGTATGGTATCAGGTTGTATCCAATACGAACTGTACTCACACAGTGTTCTATAATGACACGGTAGCCGTACAATGACCACACGACTGCAGATACAAGTGGCACGAATGTCGCAGTGAATGTGGTTAACGCGGTTTACAGGACATGAAAAATGTTTTGTTGGATGGGTAAGAAGAAAATATTTAATTAATTCATCACTTAACCAAACAAAAACACACGTAATGTACACCGAGCCCGACATGTGGACTCGAGTCATCGTGACTTGCAACTTAACCTGACAGATAATAAATGACTTGAGACTCGTGAGCTGACTTAACTGGAGTCAATGACTCGACCGACTTCTTTGTGCTCATTTCATGTTTTCAGTTTAAATATAAAACAGCTGAGAATGGCATTGCCACTGATTGGATGATGACCCTGTCAGTCAGTGACTAGCCTAAGAAGCTGGGCAACCAGAAGAGCACGTCAAGGACAGATTATTATTATTATTTGAGATACTAATACCTTGTTTTTACTCTTCATAAAGACCGGATACTGCAAGTAAGACTGCAGTATCTCGTGGGACTAAAAGTGACTTGACTTGCTCCAAAAGTTAAAAAATAAATAACTCAAATCACATGTCGTGCCGTGACGGCGAGTACTCACAAATCCAGCCTCCAGGTCCCAACACCAGCAGTAGTTGAGGAAGCGGACGATGACAGCTCGCAGGAAGTCACCAATCAGGATGGTCAAGTAGGTCACCTGAATGTCCGACACAATCAGCTTCACAAATTCCTGAACAGACACAAAAGAATTATGACTGATGGAAATATTCGAGCTACTGTTGTATTTGGATAACAGTACAATGTCACAGCACTGACTATTCCCACTGCCGTCTCCCAGCAGGGTCCTCTGATGACGTCGGCCGGGTGCACAGCTGGAGGAGGCACATCTGTTGTGTTGTAGAAGGAGCTGTAGTTGGCATAGTACTGATTCAAGGCCCATTCAGTGGCGTTCTTGATTGACTTCTCACTCTCCAGCTAAAGGATACAAAAGACATCAAAGCCTAAACTCAAGATAACCTCAAGATAACCTCAAAGGTTGCGGCCACTGGTTTGGCCCATGAGGCTTCATGTCCCACTAGGAGCGTTACAGAAGCGTTTTGCCCGTCAGACTTTGCTAACTTGTTCAGAGTTTCTTTGGTTTATGTTCTTCTACCATGAGTATAGAGATAGTATAAATACAACTGTACCACACAACTGCCGAGCAACAGAGACAAACACACACAGGCGTATCCGTCATACCTTGGCATTAACCTCATCAAACAGGGCGAAGAGGAAGGTGTAAAGGTTTCCCAGGAAAAGAGCAAAGATTCGTCCCAGCTGCCACTTGAGGGCGATACGGGGGTGATAATCTTCCAACTCCGCGATGGTTTCAAACAGAGGAGGACAAACCAGCCCCAGCAGAGACATCACAAACTCCACCTGATATATTTGACGAGAGAAATGGGGTGGTTAGGTCTCAACTCTCTCAAATTCCCACAGCTTCTTGTGTTAATCTGAAAAATCATTGCTTAAGTGTAAAATCATGTCAACCTGCCTCGTTCTTTTCAAACCATGACAGCTCTTTATTCTCCATCTTAGCAAACTCCTGAGAACGTTTCACCACAAAGTAGATGAGGTATCCACTGCCTCCGAGGCACGACACAATCAGAAAGTTCGCCAGAACCCGGAGGAACCGTCGGAGATGGATGTTCTCATCTTTTTGGTTTTCCTGTTCGTCCACGATGGATTCCTACAGTGGGGCCAAATTTAACCCTTTTGAAAAGTTGCACTTAATTGACGCTTTCATATTAAAGCCCAACTGCTGTCATACACACACCTGCTAACCTTGAAGCTGGTGGTAATGGAGGCGTACTTATTGTCTGCAGTCTCAGGATTTCCTATCAGGTAATCCCAGCTTGTGAACATCTTCCAGCTGAAGGTGAACTCTCCCTCCTCCGCCCCATCCCCTCCTTCATTTGAGTTACGAGCCATCCTGAGAAGAGAAGCAGACATCAACAAACATCTCTGTCTACATACATGTACATCTCTTTGCCTGCTAATATTGGTTTGTCTTGACTTACGTTCTTATGACAACCATCAGGCTGTATCCAAAAATGCCAACGCCCACCAGCAGGTATGACAGTGGGAGTCTGAACTTCAGCACCCCAACCGTTGGTTCGTCGTTGTAGTACCCGTAGAACAAAAAGGAGTACTTGCAGTATCCCTGTTGATAAGGTATATTTTTTTAGACTATGGCTAAGAAAACATGACATGCTAATCTCTACAAAAGCATTCTAGTTTCTGTCTATAGTCCACGTAGTATTGACCCATCAAGTTTGAGCCGTCTTTGGTTGCATGCATAGACGTCATATCCAAGACGTCACCCACAGTTTTCTCAAGAGCCGTTGAGGAGCTCTGTCGTGGGTTCTATAAAAGTTCACCCTCAGTACAGTTGTCATGAACGGGGAAATTAGCTATAGAGACCAAAACTGTTTTTTGTACCAGGCTGTAAACATGTTTATTTCTGCTGTGAAGTATTTTAACATGGGGACTTATGGAGATTGCTTCACTTCACAGATACTGTATGGAGGTAAAACAGTCCGTGTGGAAAGAAAAGAGATGGAACACATTGGACGAAATGCAATCCCTGAACTCATCTGTCATGTGGAGGCTGTCCTGGGAGTGGCCTCCAATTCCCTGTCACCTGTCTGATCATTTCCACCACCTGTGGCTCATCATCCAATCACCAGCGCAGTATTTAACTTCTGGACTCTGCCAGATCGTTCAGTCTCCCTTGCGGTAACAACACTACAGCCATATCTAGTGCTCTTTGGATGGCTGCCTGCCATGACCAGCTGTGCCTTATTATCAGTCCCATCTTTGGAAATCAGCCACCATCAGCCCTGCACTGCTTGGATCTTCTCACCACCTGACGCCAACTTTCCCCTGCACTATTCACCCCTTCTGGCTTTGTTCAAGAAACTTTTTTGAACTATACCCAGTCTTCTGTCATGTGTGTGTTTGCATGTTTTGAGCTTCAAAATAGCTCTTCAGAAACCTGTGGGTCACGCATACGCTGTTTATTCTTGATACTGTCATTGGTTACATCAGAAGCCCCAAAACCGTTGCCCCCAGTGGCTAAATCAAGATTGCAGCCATGCTAGTGACTCTGAGGTGTGCTTATGTGCAACTTTAAAGAGTTCAGCCTGTAAATATGCAGACATGCTGGCCTGATGATGGTGTTAGAGGGGATCACCATCACTAGGAATTATCCTCAGGGGAAGATGAATGTCAGTCAACTCACTGACATCCCTTGAGCCAAGTCACGAGCAATATCATCCACCTATGACACAGTCAGTTATGATAAATAAACTGATAAATAAAGCTAAGATCCTCACTCCGAAGTCAAAGAGAACCGAGTAGTCCATAGCTGTGTCCTGCTCCTCTCGAGGCACAGTTTTCCTGGGAATGGAGCCGTAGGGAAGACCCATAAGAATCTAAACACAGAGGAGGTGAGAGACAGGAGAGAGCTGAAAACATGTCTGTTACATTAGATATCACCTGCTAGCTTGTATTATGAGACAGTCTGTACCTCAGGCAGCATCACCAGGCCAAACATTAACCCAAACAGGACCATATTCAGACCATACATCCACCTCAGGAAAATAAAGTAGGATGCCACAGATGATCCAAAGTGACCTATGATTGAGAAAACAAACACTCATTAGAAACTCATTAGAGTTCATGGCTCAGTAAATAATTTTTATATATTGTCGAAGTGGTACCAACTTTCTACTTCCTTTATCTTCCTCTCCCAGGGTATGCAGGCTGTTTTGAAGTTTTCAAAGTCACGTTTAAACTTGATCAGTTTCTGAAATTTTAAAAATATAAAATGGTTATTTCCACAATCTCATCCTCATTATGAAGCTTTAAGTCGGCCAACAGGTTAAGATCAAGAAAAGTAAAACATAACCAAATCAACAATAATAATTATCAACAAATATCTGTGTGTCGTCTGCATAGAAGCGGATACATTATGAGGATGAATAATCTGACCTAGAGGGAGCATATGAATAGAAAATAAACAATAAAATCGGACCTCAAATTGAACCTTGTGGTACACCACAGGCAGCCGCAGCTTTAGAGGATGTGTGACTGCCTATGGCGACCTCAGGATTACCTTGGTCATCATGACTTTGAACGCGTACAGCTTCCTGCCTTTTCCTTTCCCGAGAGCTCCTTCAAACTTTTCAACAAACTCCTGGGCCTCCCTGTTTGATCAATCAGAAAAACACAAACCAATGAAATCAAGTGAGCAACAATCCAACTGAAAAACAATGATCTAACTAGCCAATTAATTAGTTAGTGGTAACAGGATTGAAAAGCGACAGGTTTGGGATGAATTACTGATTGATGGGACATTGCACATGAGGAGAGCATCAGTGTGGGGAAGACTTGGCAAGTAGAAGGTCAGTCAGCCACAACAACATGCATAAAATAGCGTCAAGCTCATGAAAAAGTTAAAGCTGTGGACCTATCAGGTTGCCTATGCTTACACTGATCATAGAGAAACACATCCTAACTTACACAACTCCCAGTCTTAGCCTTTGGCAAAGCAGTCGCTTGTGTTTACGGTCTTGTCACGCAGGGAGGCTGAACTGCAGCCAGCGTTGTGTGCAGCTTTCTGAGATTTATAGACAGTTTGTTTTCATGTGAAATTCACAGAATGGAGGATTTACATAGCTGAATATAACAAATGTGCCTGGATCTAATGATATTCTATTATCTCTCTGCAAAGTTGAGTTTATCGTGCATGCTCCTACAAAAAAAAGTCATATGTGTCAGCATAAGTGCCTCCTGAAAGCATGATAGCTGCTCTGACCTCTCTGCAAAACTTCTGTTGACTTCCACAGCAAGGATAAAGAGACGTACCAAACGGCTAAAGTAGCGATGGACACGTTTTAATAATGCATGACGAACATCACATGTACATGACATGAGTGATGGATGGCCTTAAGGGGAAGAGCTCATAAGAAGTAGTCAGTGAACAACAAAACAAGCACAAAGAACAAAATGCAGCAGCAGCAATCAGAAATTACAGAAATCACAGGTAGCAGGTAGAGGGTGTGAGTTATGGCCACTGTGTCTTTTGGTTTTTGGTTTTTACTTGAGCACTACGAGTCTCCTCTTCATGCGCCAGGGTTGGTTCCTTAATGTAGCGATCACTTTCTTCTTCTCCTCTACCTCTTCCTTCAATGCTTCCATCTCCCCCTCGGACAGCGATTCTTCATCAGACTCAGAGGAAGAAGAGCTGATAAAGGGAAAGATGTGTCACGTGCCATGGATTTGAACAAGGCGCCACAGGAGTCAGACACCAGGAAAAACCTCAGTTTGTTTCTCATTCATTCGTTAATCAAGTTTTATGTAGTTTTAATAAATTGTAACAACTTGGGAGATGCTTTTCATGCCTTTAATTTTTAATAGCGGCAGGTGAAGACAGACAGGTAATTGGGGAGAGAGAGCAGGTGACATGCAGCAAAGGGCCATGGGTTGCAATCGAACCCAGGCAGCTGCAGTGAGGACTCAGCCTTGGTATATGAGGCAACCGCTCCACCAGGTGATCTACAGGGAGATCCTTTTCAGCTGGCACCATCATCATTTTTTAAATTTGTCCAACACGTCAGTTTATAGCCAATTACTTGCAAAACAAACGACTCCCACCAGCTTCAGTTTGTCCCAATTTAGGGAGCCGACATATGATTGAGGGACAACCCGTTAACTTGTCGTAGGATTTCAGTGGTCCTGTAATGGTGTTTAATATTTAAAAAAACAGATCCACCTGTTTGCAGATGACTTTATCTGCCCACTGAGGTCCAATAAAGTAATAGTTGATCCATTTTTCCTCCTCGACCTTTTGTTCTGTGGCGACTTTGGTGACAGTTGTCAACCAAAATACAGGACTACCATTCCTACCATCCTACAAGTTCCCCAACCTGACAGACGCTTGTTAGCCTGGCACAGGATTAAATGTAGGCTAAAGTGACAGTAATTAAAGGAAATGATTAAAATATAATGCAAGCGTTTGTGGTTCAGAGGGCTGCTATTGGGAACTCCTGCTATAAGGGTTGGGTTTCGCTAGAAAAGAACTAATTTGTACGACGCGTTGTCCATCCACGTTTGCGCTTTTTAAAGTCATACACCTTTCCCTAATCCGACATCAGAAAGGTTAGGGTGGGTTAGGATTAGGGGTTAGGTTATTGAAATGATTCAACCATCGAACAAACACTGGATGCTTGTTCTGCTCTTGTATTGTCATTTTAATTTCACTGTGTCGCTTGTATACATAATTTTACAGCCTGCGTTGGTGTCTTTTATAGTCTTTTACACTACCAACATGATAACTTTAAAACTTTGTTTTTGTTCTGCACAAATCAAGTTATTCTATCAAATTATACCATGTTTAACCTTCCCACTGAAACATGATGCATGATGCAGCATGATCTCAGCTGGATGTTTTGTCCTGTTGCCTTTGTTTTTTCGCAGTGGTCGGCTAAATAATGAATGAACACCACCATAACTGAACTTCATGCCTTACAATAATACAATAAATTGCTCCACATTTGGTTGTTGATGCGCGTGACAAACATTCATTCACAGTATCCTTCATTGACAGCATCTGACTGCTGATACACTACATTAAAAAATAACTGTAAGTGCCATATATTCAGGGAAACAAGATGTAACTTGCATCCTTCTAATGTTTCATGTCCCTGAATATATGCCACATAGCTTCACATGACCAGAGTCTGCTGGGCCCCTAGGTCGGGGGTCTGCACTGAATGGAGAAAGCCCATACGGGTGTGTGGAGCATGCAGGTAGGCGAGAGAGAGCTCTCAGAGAATACTGCACCTGCTGAACTTCCCATTCTTCTTTTTCTTGTCCTTCTCACCACCTTTCCCTTTAACATTTCCCTTCTTCTCCTTATTCTCCTCCTCTTTCTCCTGCTTGGACCCTCGTTTTTTCTTCTTCTGCCGGTCATCTTCGCTCTCCTCGTCGCTCTCCTCCTTCGCAGCTTTCTTCTTTCCTTTTGAACTTTTGCTTTTCACGCTGCGGTTGTCCTCCTCCTCCTCGTCCTCATCGCTGTCCCGGCGTCTGGCTTTCTTCTTTCGTCCTCTTTTTCTCGGCGCCTCGTCCTCGTCCTCTTCGTCCTCGTCCTCCTCACTGCTGACCCGTTTGGCTTTACGTTGTGGTTTGGCTCTTCTGTTTTTGGTTCTCCTCCTGGCCTCATCTGAGACACGGATAAAGGAGCTGAAACTTCCATCCATCAAGTGTGACATTACTCTAAACTTTGCAATAATCAAATGCACAAGAAGCATCTGAAATGATTCCTTTCAGATGCTGTAAAAAGGGGAAAACAAGCAGTAATTTACACTAAATTGTCCATCCAATTAAATGATTCCTGGAGACTCACCTTCACTTCCACTGTCCACTGCATCGACCTCCATCCCAACTGTGGACATGTAAAGAAAAACACCAAAGTAAGGAGATACATCTCTACATAAATAAGAATAACTTTACCTAACATAGCCAAAAAGGTGAATATTTAAAGCTGACTGTAAAACAAAACAAATTCTTCTCACCATCTTCAACCTTAACTGCAGATTCGTTTCTTCTCTTCGGAGGCATTTCTTCTGTCTCTTTTTTAGTTGTTTCTATTCTCTTTATCCTCCTCCTCTCTTCACTTCTGCCTCTTCTCCATCCATGAGTCGCTCAGTGCGAGCAGCTGATACACCTGTGAAGGTCCTGTGTCAATAATACACACACACACAAACACACACACACTGTGTGGGAACAGGTGCGCCTCTGTTTAGGACTCCTTGACAACCGTCAAAGACACACACACTCCATTGGATGATACTCAAGAGCCCGGGGGGATGGAACAACAGAATCCATCACACAATAGACGTGTCAATCAAAATGCTAATTAGAGCTCATATTCAGTCCACGCGCTTAAATCTTCATCTTTATTCTAATTGGATAATGGTTAACAACTTGTATCATCGTCATATGATGTATGTGATTATTCAAGAACAAAAAAACGGATGCGGTAAGAAGACACCAGAGTAAATGTAGACATAAAGTCTGCCTCCATTAAAGTTAGATGAAAGCTTAAGTGAAAAGTGAAACTAGTCACTGTATTTAAAAAAAGGCAGTGACACACAGTGAAACTATAACTAACACTAACTGTTTTATTCAAGTTATTCATTAAAGCAACATTACATAGAAAGTGTAGCAGCCAGCTAATATTACTGACGAGTCCAACAGCTCCGGCGGCTTCTTGCTCGCTCATTCTCTCCTTTTCTCTTCTTAGCTTCCTCCGTCAACGTCCTCTTCACTCTCTTCTCCTCTGCCATTATGTCCATAGAGGCTGCTGAGCCCGGTTATGTTGCCCGCTTGCACAGCTCCAGTTCTGGCATGACACTCCTTCGGTGCTCTGAGCCACTGACAGTATAATGAATGGACAGCGTATCCGTGACGTCAACCTCAGGTTTCTGAAGAGCCATTTTGAAGCCCAGTGTCTGATCTTCAAAGACCTGGATCATCATGGAGCTGAGGCGGACTGAATGAAGTCTGGTTGCTCAAACAAGCCATCTGTAACGACACCCACCTGTCAATCAAAGTATCCACTCTCTTAATTCTGCATAACTTTAAGCCTTAATATAATCTGAACAGGTGAGTTGTATATAAATTCACCCTCAGTACAGTTGTCATGAACGGGGAAATTAGCTATAGAGACCAAAACTGTTTTTTGTACCAGGCTGTAAACATGTTTATTTCTGCTGTGAATTTGGACATTTTAACATGGGGACTTATGGAGACTGACTCAGTTCTGGAGCCAGCCTCAAGTGGACGACAAGAGGAACTGCAGTTTTTAGCACTTCTGCATTGACTCCAATAGAAGCGATGTGGAACAAAATCAAGCCGCCTTTTTGGTATGAAATGAACTCTTTGTGTTACAATCTTTGACTGATTGCAGCTAAACTTACCCACGATATGCGTTTTTAAACTAAGATACAGCTACTACCCGTGTGGTTATGGTCAAATGTCAGATCTGACCTTTTGAATAATGCAGGAGGAAACAGGAGACGGCAGGCTGCTAACACAAAGAACAACACACTTCTGGGGGGTTGTATGAATACTCATTTGAAGGCTTGTACCTGGAAAGCCAAGCTAAGGGTTGGAGTTTTCATGTCCTCCTTGCTCCTCTCCACCAGTCTTCATCCCTCCCTCTCAGTATAGTGCACACAGAGAAGACCTAGATGCATTTATTGTTAAGATCCATTAACTAAAAAGCGTCTAAGTTCACAGTGAGACTCAACTCCGACCTTTGCTCTCCAAAGGAAAACTGGACACCATCCGAGCAGTCAAATCAGTGTTTCCCTTCATCACTGTTAGTGAATAAAAGATGCTCATCGCAGTACAGCGGACATTGAGATATCCGGTAATGTGTAACCTGTCATGGCTCAGTTTTCTTGCCACATTGTAACCAGCATGGAGGGAGACTGGGACGGAGCCAAAACGCAGAGACAGACAGGCGTCAGGTGGGTTGGTATTACCTGGATAAATAAGAGTAGTAGGGTATGACAGAGTCTCCAGTATACAGAGGAGATAGAGGCTTTTCTTATCAATGTCATCTCAGTCACAAATAATGTGATTGACAACGCTTGGCCAGCGATGAAAGAATAAAGCATAGGGGCTCAAATAACTGCAGAATTAATACTTAATGCTTACCTGCCATGAATTGATCATGAGCTTCACTGGAAGTGGATTTGATTGGAACTGTGACTCAATGTCAGCAGCGTTATGAGCTTGTTGACTTGTTGTCTTGAATGATTTAGGCGCAACACTTACTCCTCAGTGACGACTCTTACATTGAACACGTTAAATCCCAATAAAACAAGACTTTGACTGACTATCGATGTTTAGAAATGAGAGTTTGACCTTTACATTTGACTGGCAGGTCGGCTAAATGATTGGTTGACAGGCCCACTCGGTGTCCAGCAAGAGTAGAGCTGTTGGGACATCGGATATGAGCACGTCGTTACCGGGTGATACGAGTCAGACGTTCATGCCACACGATGAAAGTCAGGAGATTGCACTAATCTGAATGTTTGGCACAGATTCAGTTAAAAAAAAAAAGGCACACTCTGTGTCCAGCAAGAGTAGAGCTGTTGGGACATCGGATATGAGCACGTCGTTACCGGGTGATACGAGTCAGACGTTGATGCCACACGATGAAGATCAGGAGACGGCGCTAATCTGAATCTTTGGCACAGATTCAGTCCCAAAAAAAAAAGGAAATAATCCTCCTCACCTCTTTTGTGTGTCACTCAGTGTATTATCTATGTTAGACAGCTGAAAAACTGATGTCAGTTTAAGTGCATAAGTGCAGCCAGAGATGAGAGAAAGAGATCCATTTAAGCCTCGCTCGCCAGGTTAAATGGCTTCCATGTCTAATGAATTGTTTAATACTTTGGCCCAGTCACAGGTCCAGGGACAGCCGTGCTCAGTGTCTCAGTGTGAGAGGCCAACAGTATGACATACTGAATGTTAGTGTGGTTTAAAATTATTACCATTTTTAATATAACTGAAGTATTTTGTGACGCTAGAAAAGGTAAACAACCAAAGTTAAAGGTCCACTGTGGTAAATATGGACAGCTGTACTCGAGTATTTACTATTTACTCTTGTCCGGCGGCTTCTTGCTCGCTCATTCTTTCCTTTTCTCTTCTTAGCTTCCTCCGTCAACGTCCTCTTCAGCCTCTTCTCCTCTGCCATTTTGTCCATAGAAGCTGCTGAGCCCGGTTACATTGCCCATTTGTCCAGCTCCGGTTCTAGCACGACACCAGCCTCCTCTTCTTCCCAGTGGTCCAAACCGAGTGCTCTGAGCTCACAAGTCCGGGCAGCCCAGCTAACAAACTGAGCTAACAGCAGCTAACAGCAGCTACAGTTGTCAGCAGTTTACTTCACTGTCCATCAGGAAACTCTGTAAATCACAGAGAGTTGAGGCGGAGCAGCCGGAGGACATCAGAGGGAAAACCAGAAAACATTTTCTCCATAAAATATGATCCAGTTTCACCAAAATCAGTGAAATAGTTGGTGGTGTTAAGATTTATTTAGTAAACAAAGTAACAAGTACTAATTTGAAATGTCTACAGCTTACGTTAGTCATGAATACACAGTTTTTAAAAAACACTTTTATTCAGGAGGAAATGTGCTTCTCGTTCCTCTCGGTACAGTCAGTGTACATCCGGACAATAAAGTGCTTTTAATATGTACAATAGTTTTTTGACTCCCTCAGTGCCTCTGCAGGCTCGGCACCCTGTAAATCCTGGGTTCACTTTGCTGCGGGAAACCGGGCAGGTACCCTTGAGCCCCGTGGTTTCCATGGTGATAGGTCCTGGGAACGGGGGCTCTGGTAGCTGGAAGTTCTTGGTCTCTAACATGAACGTGTGATGGAGGAGGAGGAGGAGGGTTGCGTCCGTTCTTACCATGATACATCCGCTCACTACTGCTCTGGCTTTCTTCCTCATCTGCTGAAGGAGAAAGTAGGATGAGATAAATTCATTATTTCAGATGTGGAGGGGAGAAAAAAGACAACTTATTGATCACGCTCTGTTCTGCATACTGCTGTAGCATCAATATATTAACTCTAGACAAGCTAATGCTGGCTCAATCACACCGGGCACGGCTTCCATCTTATGATTCCACCAGAAGCATCCTAGAAGCATCAAAATTTAACACCCTGTGCAGACTCCAGAGCGTAAAATCAGACGATAAGGAAATTCTGTAGCCTACTTACTCATGCTAGAAGCACATAAATCACACTGTGGCTCCACACTGTGGCTGCAAAGACAACCTTTCTGATTTTTCCTTTCATAAATTGATAAAATCAATTTTAATTTACCCTCGTGGTCTTGCAGTGAAGCATTGTTGTTCTTCTGTTGCTCTGCAGTCTGTGATGCAGCTTTTCTGGCCTCCTCGAGATCCATTTGCGCCTTCAGCGCCGCTCGCTTGTTCTTCTTCTTGTTCTCCTCGTTTTGCTTGAAAAGGACACACACAGGCGAGA
Source organism: Argyrosomus regius (assembly GCA_946959425.1). Classification (NCBI taxonomy): domain Eukaryota; kingdom Metazoa; phylum Chordata; class Actinopteri; family Sciaenidae; genus Argyrosomus; species Argyrosomus regius. The sequence goes on along the minus strand of OX336890.1, from coordinate 2,144,941 downwards.
AATCATCATTATCGTTTTAAAAGTTTAGAAATGTAGAATAAAGCACACAGAGATGGTACATGTGTTTTTGACAAGCAGACACAATAATGAGCTTTGACTGTCCAACCTGCTGGTTTTTAGACAGATATTAGCTGTTACTCTGCTGCTCTCTGCTGGAGTGATGATAGTTACACAACTACTGCAGCTTCAGGTTGTCTGTGTGTGTCTGGAGGTTATCATTGCAACATTTCCTCAACATGTACACCCTCATTCATGTAAAAAAGTGCAAACTTGAAAGCTTGAGTACTTGTGCTAGATAAGAGATTACCGTTTGCAGTTTTTTCTTCAGCTCCACATTAGCTTCTTTGTAGCTTTTGGATGTGGATTGTAAATAATAAATGGCCAGTCTGAAAGATAAAATAACAAAATATTACCCTCAAAGACCCTTAAACTTTATCATTAAAAGAACACGATAGCAACATGTTCATATGAAATATATGAACGAGGAATGTCAGGATAAAACTTAGGTGGGAAAAGGAATTGAACATCACAATTTCAGAGCGAGTTGCTGCCCTCAAGCGAAGGAGTTCGGGTATCTCGGGATCTTGTTCATGAGTTGAGGGGAGCATGGAGCATGAGATGGACCGTCAGGTTGGTCTGGTGTTTGGCAGTAATGCTGACGTTGTACCGGATTCAGTGGGAGCTCAGATGGAAGGCAAAGACCGAAAGAATGAGATCATGGATACAAGCGGGCCGAAATGAGCTTTCAAAATCGACCTTACGGAGAAGAGCCGCTGCTCCTTCACATCAAAAAGAAGGGCATCTGATTATGATGCCTTTAGGGCATCTTCCTTTGGAGGTGTTCAACTAAAAGGGGACCCCAGGGCAGACCCAGAACTTGCTGGAGGGACTAACATAGCCCATCTGGCCTGGGAACGCCTTTGGGATCCTCCAGGAGGAGCTGGAATGCGTTGCTGAGGAGAACGTCCTCCTAAATCTGCTACCACCACAACCTGACCCCGGATAAGAGGAAGGAGATGGATGTATGGATGTATGGACACAGTATTTAATGAGTTATTAGGGTATTTAATCTCCAAGACGTCTTCAGTTTTATACCTGGGCAACGTAACTAGAGTGGTGCCGTTACAAGAAAATGGCTTGAAATGGACCCACCCAGACAAAGACAGTGGTTAGAAACGAAGACATTGGAACTCACACCATCAGCAATATGAAGGGTAGGACCAGTCCAGGGTTGGACGCATAGCTGAACACTTTACTGAACCAGGCAGGGAAGTCTGACTCCAGCGTCTCCTGGATCACGTCAAACATCCGTTTTTTCCCACTATAAACAGAAGAAAAACGATGGTGACAGTAATCAAACTGTTGGCACAACTCATGTTGATTCTGGTAGCAACTTTGCACAACTTTCTGAAAAGTTCAGCCTACCACAGACCCATTTTTAGGTACCTGCAAACCGGAGAATTCCTCCACTCTCATATCAAATTTCCCCGAGGCGCCCAATGCAACAATCGATGTGTTTCTTAGTCTGCACCCGTCACGGAAAGATTTAATATCTGTTATCTGTGACAAGCTGGTAGATATGACATGCCACTCTCCACAAAATTAAAACTGCCTGGGAGCAGGATTTAAGCCTTCCACTGGGATTCAATCATCAAACTGGTTAATTCAACATCTCTCTGGACATGTGCTGGATGAAAAATACTGGAGAGTCGTCCTCCAAACCTTATCCCAAATCCTTGATTTTGAACTAAAGCACAACACCATTAGTCGCCCTTTTTGGCACCACTAGAGAGGATGACGTGCGCCTCACTCCATCCTTCGCCTCTCTTTTGGCCAGTTGTGTGATATTACCAAGATGGAGGGATGCTGCCTCACCCACCAACGCTCAGTGGTTGAGGGACTTTACGACTTGTCAAACAAGAAGTTTCAAAAGGTGTGGGGACTTTTCCGGAAACACCTTCCTCACTCTGTTTATCTTTCTGTTAGTTATACAGTCTATCAACTTCTAAATTTGCCTTCTTTTATTTATTTACTTACTTATTCATCTTTCCTTTCATTGTTCTATAAGACAAAACCCAACTTCCACCAATGACCTACAATACTCCAGGGACGATACTCATTTTGGCCTGTAGATGGAGCTCATTGAGAGGGAAGGGTGATAAAAAAAATCACTCTCACGCCTCCAACTTGTTCAGAATGCAACATTTTGGACAGACAACATCACATCACCATGATTTTAGCTTCCCTTCATTGGCTCTGTGCATTTTAGGATTGATTTTAAGTTTTTACTACTCGGGCAGGTCATTTTCTGGCTTTTCCAAGGTCAAGGCTCAAATCTAGAGGTGATGGCGCCTTCTCCATCCCGGCCTCTCGACTTTGGAACGAAAGATAAGGCTTGTAGATTCAGTGAACCCTTCAAACAAGCATCATTTACCTGAAGGGTCCACAGTCAAATGAAGGGGGGATGGTGACGATGGTGTAGATGGCGGGCAGAGTGGACAGGAAGAGGATGACCAGCAGCATGGCCATGTAGAAGTTGTTGGAGCCAGAGGCCTTGAAGACCCTTTCCTGCGGCACATTACAACACATCACGGCCCAACACTGCAGGTACATGGACACGTGGAGGCGGAGGACGTTCAGGGCGGGCAAGCAGGGGGCGTAGAAAGCACCCATCCTGGAGGATGGAAGATTAGGCAAAACACTGAAACTGATATTCCCAATCACTAACTAGATTTCTATGATACAGGTGCTGCTGGTTGTAAATAAAGCTTTTCGTACCATATCATTCCTTGATTGAAGATGAGGCCCAGCACGTTCCCACTGACATCAAACTCTGAGTAGGACGGCTTTCACAGACAAAAATAACTCACCGTGACTAATATTTTCATACCCAACATTTAAATTCAAAGGTGCTCATGAGTAAGGACAAAGAAATTATACACTCTGCTGAATTTCAGTGGCACAGTCGCTGTAATCAGGTAGAACAGATGACTCACAAATCCGGCCTCGAGGTCCCAACACCAGCAGTAGTTGAGAAAACGAACCAGCACGGCTCTCAGGAAATCACCAATCAGCAGCGTGATGTAGGTTGTCATGGTATCAGATATGATCAGCCGGACGAACTCCTGCAAAGGATGACGCAATTTAAGGATCACCTTACGGAGGTTATACTGTTTATTTACAGTCATAATGATGTATCAAGCAAGTGTAATCAATAAACCGTGACCCAAAGTTGTGAGCTGACCTGCCCCACCATGGTCTCCCAGCAGGGCCCTCTGGGCACATCAGCAGGCTGGATAGTGATGGGTGGACCGGTGCTGTTTTCTGATAGTGTACCATTGTAAAGACTGGCTTCCCACGTGGTTATATTAAACTTTATTATCTTCTCCTCTTCTCTCTGCAACATGTATATACACACCTCAGGTTAAGTGTGTTGTAGAACTATAAACCGTTGCACGCATCTACACGCTCTAGTTCTCACTTTAAGGTTGATCTCGTCCATGAGTGCAATGATGAAGGTGTAGAGGTTTCCCAGGAAAAGGGCAAAGATGCGACCCAGCTGCCACTGCAGGGCGAACACGAGGGTGGTAGTTCTCCAGGGCGCTGATGACGTCAAACAACATGGGGCAGAACATCCCCAGCAATGACATGACCATGTTCACCTGAGAAACACGAAGAAACAAACAAACAAATAGTATATAGCAGCATATTTATCAAATTCCTAAAATTTGCTACACTGACCTGTGATCAGGTGAATGGTGTACGTCTGTTCTCACACTATGTAACTTTGGGCTCCGGGTCGGGAGAAGTACGTAACGCTTTACGGCACTAAGTCACACACCACCAACTATTTCACTGATTTTGGTGAAACTGGATCATATTTTATGGAGAAAATGTTTTCTGGTTTTCCCTCTGATGTCCTCCGGCTGCTCCGACTCAACTCTCAGTGATTTACAGAGTTTCCTGATGGACAGTGAAGTAAACTGCTGACAACTGTAGCTGCTGTTAGCTCAGTTTGTTAGCCGGGCTGCCCGGCCTGTGAGCTCAGAGCACCGGGGGGAGTGTTAGTGTTTGTACCACAGGTGTTTTGAACCACCAGGAAGAAGAGGAGGCCGGTGTCGTGCCAGAACAGGAGCTGGGTGAGAGGGCAATGTAACCAGGCTCAGTAGCCTTGATAGGTATCGCTAATGAGAACCAAGAGGATGCTGACAGAGGAAGCTAAGAAGGTACAAAAAGGCTGTGACTGATCAAGAAGCTGCCTCACAGTAAACTGCTGACAACAGCTGCTGTTAGCTAATGTTAGCTGTGACGTTACTCTCTGGACTGGGAGCTCAGAGTAATGTTATGTATTTACACGGGTAGCACAGGAGCTTTCAATGCATCGGTGTCACGCCAGAACTGGAGTTGGGCGAGCGGGCAATGTAACTGGGCTCAGCAGCCTCTATGGACACAATGGCAGAGGAGAAGAGAGCGAAGAGGACCTTGACGGAGGAAGCTAAGAAGAGAAAAGGAGAGAGTGAGCGAGCAAGAAGCCGCCGGACAAGAGTAAATCTGGGACTGACTTTTAGTGGTTGGTGAGAGCTTGGTGAAATAAAAGGCTGAAAGACAGACGCCGAGCTGGGCTGACTGCTGTTGGACTAGTCAGTAATATTAGCTGGCTGCTATGTCTTGTGTTGCTTGATGTTTGGCTTATTGTACCTCATTCCTTTCCCACCACGTGTGATTCTCCAGTCCATCAAGGGCAAACTTCTGAGAGCGACGCACAACAAAGTAGATGAGGTATCCACTCCCTGCTAAGCAACACAAGACCAGGAAGTTTGCCAGCACACGCAGAAAACGAGTCAGATGGATGTTGTCGTCCTTTCGGCTCTCTTGCTCCTCTAAGATCGCCTCCTGCAGAGGAAGAAGGAGGGATATACAAAGACATAGATACATGTGATATAAACGGCATCAGTTACTATGCTGGATCGCCAACACTCACCTTGAAACTGGTGGTGATGGAGGCAAACTTGTTATCTGCAGTTTCAGGGTTTCCTATCAGGTAATCCCAGCTGGTGAACATTTTCCAGCTGAAATTAAAGCTGTTATCATCTCCAACCCCCGACTCATTCGCATTACGGGCCATCCTTTAATCAGAAACACAACATTCAACATAACGCTGTGCTCACAGGAGATCAGTTTATTGCACGTAGTCGTGATAAACTTACGTCCTTATGACGACCATATAGCTATAGGCCACTGTTCCCACACCAACCAGGAAGTATGACAGAGGCATACGAAACTTGAGCCAACCAATGGCACGCTGGTTGTTGTAATAACCGTAGAAGAGGACTGAATACTGAGCGTAACCCTGTGGAGGTGATTTACAAGAACAAATCATGATTTTTCAAATGTAAATGAGCTCACAGGCACTTAACAAAGCTTGTATTGTATAATTAACTGACTCCAAAGTCCCATAAGACGGCAAAGTCCATGGCGCTGCCCTCCTCAGCCCTGGGGACAGTCTTTCTTGGCATGCTGCCGTAGGGCCGCCCCATTAATGCCTGTTAGCAATAAGCAGGGGAGCAAAGAGAGAGCTTAAAGCATGCAAACAAACATGAATTGCAAGGAAATGATGATTTGTTTCAGTACAGTACCTCTGGCACCATAACCAAGCCAAAGGTCAGACCAAACAAGATCATGTTGATGCCGTACATCCACCTCAGGAAGATGAAGTAAGAGGCGACCGAGGAGCCGAAATGACCTGAGGGAATAAATATGGATGAAACTGAGCGTGATCCAGGTGGAGTTCATGGACTAAACTATGATACTGAATAAGGCCTTAAGAGGCCACTGGGGATGTGTTTATTTGTGCTGAACGTAACTGCTATGAAACAATCAGAAATAACTTTTTTGTTCTCTGATTCGTCGACTTTCTCGATACCAGAGCTCCTTCTTCTCATTCACTGTCTATGTCGCTCAACCACTGACCACCAACTAAAGGAAACTTCTTTGTGTTTTTGCAGCACAGACTGCGAGCAAGACACAGACACAGAAGCTGGTACATGAAATAAACAAAGGCAGACCACAACAGGTAGAGTATCAGAGTTTTAGTCCATGAATCCACCTGGATCGCATCATTCAGTGAAATTTCAGGCTGACTGTGGAGCGGTTTGACCGGTCTGATCGTCGGATTGGTCACCGCAGTGTGACGTCAGGTTACATTTCTCCTAAAGTTGAATCTGGCTCAACTTCTCCGCCACAGGTCGCTGTGTTGTCAAGACACAGTAACCACGTCGTGACTGTCCAAACTCCAAACTCTCAGTCACTTCGTAGCTGATTTGGTGTTCCTGACACATTGTTGTTGTCATTGAATACCATTACTTCCCCGTCACCTACAAACCTAGACTAACCTTGCATGAATTATAACTAAACTCTAATTAAAACACCTGGTGCCCATCTGCATTTACCAATTGTACGTGACTACAGTTGTGACTACAACTTACGCTCAATGAATGGAAAAAGCTCTTCACTGCACGGCCGGATTTGGTCTGATCAGGCCAAAAAATGGCTGACAGAGTTCCCCAACTCCCCTGATTGTGTGTGATACTTTAAATCAGGAGCCATGGCAAACATAAACTCAATAAACATACATCTATTAAGATGCACGGGCAGTATTGGATGCTTTTGATCAATACATTGATCTGAAGACATGAAACCAAACTTTACTTTCAATCTCCTTGATTTTCATCTCCCATGGGATGCAGGCAGTTTTGAAGTTTTCAAAGTCCCGTCGAAACTTCATCCATTTCTGTCAAAGAAATTAAATAATACGTGAATTCAATATAATTACTGGAATAACTCTATAAAGAAATACTGATATTAAAATCAGTTTGTGATTCCTCACCTTGGTCATCATGACCTTGTACGCATAAAGCTTCCTGCCTTTCCCTTTCCCCAGCGCTCCCTCGTATTTCTCCACAAACTCCTGCGACTCCCTACGACAAAGAAGATGAAGTTGGACACGTTGAAGTTGTTTTACTGAATCTTTCAGGACTCAAAGCGATAACACGGTGAGAGAATTTACCGCAGGGTCACGAGTTTCTTCTTCATTGACCACGGTTTTCCCCTCAGACCCTGGATCAGCTTCTTCCTCTCGTCCACCGCCTCCTTCAGCTCCTCCAGCTCCTCCGGTGACAGAGTCTCCGGCCTCACCTCTTTCTCCTCCTCATCCTCCTCTTCATTGTTGTCCTCTTCCTCATCATTGTCGTCCTCCTCATCGTTGTCTTCTTCATTGTCATCTTCCTCACTCATCTCCTGCTCTGAACTTGTTTCAGCCACTTTCTTGTGCTTTTTCTTCTTCACCTCCCGCGTTTTCACCTTTCCTCTACGTTCTTTCTCTTCTTTTTTGGCACTTCCCTTTTTCTTTTTCCTCTTGCCCGTTCGTTCCTCTTCCTCCACTTCCTCCTCCTCCTCCTGCTCCTCTTGCTCCATTTTCCTTCTCATTTCATTTTTGATATTCTTCTTCGTCTTTGCCGCCTTATAACTTTTTATTTTGCCCTCCTCCTCTTCCACCACCTCCTCACTCCTCTCTCTTCGCTCTGCTTCTTGATCATTCTTTGCTCTCCTTCTCCTCCCTCTTTCTCTTTTCTCAGGCCTGGCTTGTGACTCCTCTTCTCTTTGTCTTTCTCTAGACGCTCCTTTTCTCCTGTTTCTCCTCTTCTTTCTCTCTCTATCACCATCCCTTCGTTTTCCTCTGTGTCGTTCCATCTCGTGTTCCTCTTGACAGGTGGAAACTTCATCCTCGTCACCTGTGGTAAAAATGGAGAGTGTTGCAAATAATTTACCATAATATAAACCCATAATCACCCAATTATCTTAAGGTACTGTGACATTTCTCATTGTTCTCTGCTCAATTAAACCATCTCTTTTTCTCTATCACTGATGTGTTTTTATGCAGGTGTGATAACTGAGGTCAGAGGTCATAATAGAGCGGCAAAGGGAGTGTAAATATTATACAGGACTCAGTATGGAGACAAAAACTGAGACAAATGAAGGAATAACGTGAGAAAGAATCTTAAAATATCATTGAGAAGTCAAGACTGCAGTAATACATCAGTTTTAATAAGAAATAAACATATCAGGAACCTTCAGTGAATCATGTAATAACATAATAACAGACTTACCTGTAAATTCCAGTCCAATTTCAACTGTAGGAGAGAGATAAGGTCACTGTAACAATGAAAAAGCTGAGACAGATTTATAGTTTGCAGTGACGTCAAACTGGACTGCATTATATTCAGAGGTGTTTCTAATATTTTGACCACCCCATTTGCACACACAACAGGGCCGTAAACACATCTCAGAATAATGCAGTGCAGCTTAGCACTAGTGCAACCTCAATAATACATAATAATAAACGTAATAGTTAAATGAAAACCTCTCTGACAGTGTCAACAAAAGATTAGAGGACGAGCCGCTCTACCACTGCAATGAATAATGAATTTGACCTTTGGTCAAGACTGGACTGCGATCAGTACACCGTTTAAATTGACCTGACTTCTCTAATTACACTGAAGTAATCATAAAAGAAGAGTTTGTTCAGTGAGATTTCACAGTACAGAGACGTTTGTTACGGAGTAAACTACAAAAGAAACAAGCAGACTTTCTCTCTTTGTAATGAATATCAGCTAAACAGTTTCAAAGTCCGACCAGCTTGTGCTGTTTATTTATGCTAAAACATAAAAGTGTGTTTTTGTTTGGAGCCACACCCAAAGACTGATATGATGCAGATCAGCGATATATATACTGAGGATTCTTTTACTAGTAGCAAAGAAAATAATGTAAAACCACCAACCATAGGTCAATGTTTACATGATGGAGCGAATGACGTCTGCAGCTGACTGTGGACACTTTTGTACAAAGATGGACTTGTATTTCACGATATTTGGGTGTTTGATGGATGATGTGACAGAATACTGTTGAATTCCTCTTTGGATAATCTTGCTTGGCCACCATCTATGGATATCATCTCCTCTGCCTGTGGCTGTTATTATTAATAATATTTTTATTATTTTATTTGTTATAAAAAATTAGGTTTATACTGTGTTTCAGATGTTTTTAATCATGCAATGTGTACGTGAGTTCCTATTTCTTACATGTTCTGTTTTTCACTTCTCTAATATGACTTTGTTGCTAAGGCTGGCAGGGTGAGGTAAAGTTCAGGTTGATGTAGAAATAGAGGAAGTCCAGAACAGAACGAGGGTCAGAGACAGGTCAGAGAGGTGACATTTAGATTGGGGATATGCTGACTAATGATTAAGGCAACTAAGAAAAACGTTTAGATGCTATATACGCAAACTGTCTGTTAACAATTTGCAGGGGTTAAGACAGCCCATTAGAGAGTGTATAAGAACCAACTGTTAGGGCTCCACGAGGAGCCTTTTTCTCTGTAACCCCTTCTGTGTGTTGCACTGTTAAACGCTCCTTCTTGTACAAGAATAATAAATTCAACTTAAACTTTGATGCTTTGAATCCAGTCTTCTTTATTGAAGGGTCACTCTAAGAAATTCTTATAACATTATTTCTTCATTTATTTTATTTTATTTTTTTGCTACATAATTATTTATTTATTTAATCTATGTCTTTTATGTATTCATTTTATATACCTCCTTTTATTTTATTATTATTATCTTTATTCATCTAAATTTGTTGTTGTTGTTGTTGTTGTTTATTAATATTGTAACCTATACTGGCTGTCATTTATTACATGAAGTCCTATGTCAGGAAATGTTACGTAATAACATTTGTTCATCATATGTCTGCTAATATTCCAGATGTTTACTCTAAATATTTCTGTCTATGTGAACGTCTAAAGATCCAAAACTTTTGGAAGGATGTTATAAAATGTTTGTCAGACAAGTTTAACACCAAAGTCCCTTTAAATGTCAAACTCTGGACAGTGTTGGAAGAGCATGAACGCACCATCATTGAGGATTGTTTTGGTCTGCTAAGGACAAGCGGAAAGATTTTGTCAAGCATAAATATGATTAAAGATGGAAATGTGCCTTTACCTGAAAAGAAATTGTAAATAATGTCAGGAAATATTTTGTTTTATTTATATTCTATCTTATATTGGTGTAAGTTAAATGTGTGTCTGTCTGTGTAATGTACGCATTTGTAGTCTCAAACTGTATTGTAACCAGGATTAATCAGGACGCCTGATAACAGACTTACTAAACAAAGTTTCTGTTGGGATCTTTAGAGGGAGGCGGACTGTTTGTGCTCAGTTCAGATGTGGTATCTCACCTCTGATGATGGTGGAAACTTTCCACTTGAAAACATGCTCATATTTTTATTAATTCCTTCATTTATTGTTCTGTTTTTCTCTGGTCTCGTGTTTATCATGTATATAATCTGACCCCTTCCTCCTCTGATGACCTCAGTCTTATAAATCAAGTCCATTTTTCTCCGTCACTTCTTCAATACAACCCTGACCCCTTTCACTGCTCGAGCTTAGCCTACCTTATTGTATACCTGCCCTATTGTCCCGCGGTAAAGGGGGGGATAAAACGGAAAACAAAGAGAACCACTGACAAATTGAGCAGATATTTATGTAGTCGGCCCTTTGATGTGTGTCCTTGGTGTAACCGGAGTGGCCGGCACACGGGTCATTATGGCCGTGTGCAGCAGAGGGGCACAAAAGAGACAAACAATGGCCTAATGGAGGGAGACGGGGGAGGCTAAGTCCACAAGGACTGGGGGAGACAGCCGAGGGCCAGAGGCCAGAACCCAAATATGCAGCTGAGGGAGTAAAGATGCAGGAAAGTAGTGAATAAATATGTCTGATGTGGCCTTTTTATTGAAGATTAAAACCAGACATCCAGTGCAAATAGCTGCTCTATTCATCCCTGAACATAAGGCTTTATAAAACTCAATAAATGTGCATGTTTTTGTGCATAAATGAGTCATAAACACACTGCAAACAGAGACCAAAGGGCGTTGCTTTATATAAATAATAAGTCATATTTCTTTCTAATGAACATGCTGACATAAGCTGATCATTTAAGATGATTTCTACAGATAAAAACATAAATATATCAGACATTTATCACCACAGGCACAAAGAATGAACGTCCTCTATTAACTGCACTCCTGCGTCACGTAATGTGAAAACCAGACTAGCAGAAATATAAAGATGGTCGAGGTCTTACTGTCATTGTCAGAGCTGATCAGGCTGTCTCGAGGCATCTTCCTCTCATGGTCCTGTACCCCCTTAAAGCGGTCGCCTCAGCATCCAGTGGACTCCTGCAGGGTTTCAGTGGTCTCTCTGCTTCTTCTGCATCTTCACAGGGAGGGTACACCTTATCCAAGCCCACACACACTGCCATAGCAATGAGGCGTGTGTGTGTGTGTGTGTGTGTGTGTGTGTGTGTTAAGGGGGCTGGTACATGATGAGCAACTCGCATGAGAAGTTTACTTTTTCCTCGCCACCCATCGACCCGAAACAAGGACAATGACAGCATGGAAACCCTAGAGCCACGCAATTTCACTAGCGATCAATTATTCAAAACAGTTATGACTGCCTTTATGCAGCTGTGTGTGTGTGTGTTTGTGAATGTATGATAGATATATATGTGTGTGTGTGTGTGTGTGTGTGTGTGTGTGTGTGTGAAAAGAAAAAAAATATATGAGGGGTTTTATGAGAGCAGCAGGTTGACTGTGACTTTCAAAGATCACATTCACCTCACGGTGCTGACATGCACAGATGGCTTCCTAATTTTGTTTATTCGAATGCACATCAGTTAGTTTGGGCACAAACTGACCCCTGACACACACTCTCGTCACTTGTGAATGAGCCTCTATGGCTAAAACATTAATATGCATAAAGCACCGGTAAAGAGGTAAAAAAAAAAACAAAACTGGGAGCCAAATATATCAGATTAGATTCAACTTTATTGTCTTTGCACAAATACTGAGACAACAAAATGCAGTTAAACATCTGACCAGGAGTGTATAAAAACAGTACATATATATGTGAATACATTACTTTTCCACCATAAACTAACTAGCACTGATTTACAGAGTTTCCTGATGGACAGTAAAGTAAACTGCTGCCAACTGTAGCTGCTGTTAGCTCAGTTTGTTAGCCGGGCTGCCCGGACAGTGAGCTCAGAGCAGCGGGGAGAGGAGACAGTGTCGTGCCAGAACAGGAGCTGGGTGAACGGGCAGTGTAACCGGGCTCAGCAGCCTCTATGGACATAATGGCAGAGGAGAACAAACTGAAGAGGACCTTGATGGAGGATGCTAAGAGAAGAAAAAGAGAGAGTGAGCGAGCAAGAAGCCGCCGGACAAGAGTAAATCTGGGACTGACTTTTAGTGGTTGGTGAGAGCTTGGTGAAATAAAAGGATTACACTCTGAAACTGGAGGCGATAAATCACAAAAATACCGATTTCTACACAATGTTGCTTTAACAGTAACAGAGCCACTGCTCTATCTTTATCTTATGAAGCTAAATTAAAGGTCATTTCACAGTGTGTTAGGTTTTGATCCTTACTGGTGATGAATGTGAAATGAGTCACGTTGTCTCAATCTTGTGTGTCTGGGTTGGTTTCTAGACTAATTCAGGCATCTGACACATCTGAATGTGTGCGTGCATTCTAATTTTGTGGTGAGAAGCCTTTGTGTGCAAACCATGTGACACAACTAAAAGATGTTCAATTCAATTTGATCTCATGACACTTTCCATACAGAGCAGGTCTAGACTGTACTCTTTATAATATTATTTACAGAGACCCAACAGTTCCCACCATGAGCAAACGCTTGGCGACAGTGGCGAGGAAAAACTTCCTTTAAGAGACAGAAACCTCGAGCAGCAACATCTGCTGAGACTGGTTGAGTTTAGAAAGACAAAGATGAACAGCAGCAATAATAATCATGATAACAATCATCTTATCATTTTAACAAAGATATGACCAATCATAGTAATAGGTAGGACCACAGCAGGAGGTGCAACCACAATCCCCGATCTCCAGGTTAAGAAGCTAAGTTAGTAAGATGCACTAATGGGACATGAGTGTGTATGGATGGAGAGAAGAGCATCATGCATGCATCAAGTCCCCCGGCAGTTTATAGGTCTATAGTAGCATAACTAAGGGATGGTTCAGGACTCACCTGAGCCAGCTCTAACTATAAGCTCTATCAAAAAGGAACGCCTGAAGATGACTCTTAAATGTGGAGAGGGTGGTCTGCCTCCAGAACCTGAACTGGGAGATTGTTCCACAGGATAGGAGCTTGATAGATAAAGGCTCTGGAGACTAAAGGAACCACAAGGAACCATGAGTAACCACGAGGAACCCTGCATCCTGAGAGTACAGCATTCATATGGGGTAACCCTAACCCTAAATTTAGCATTTTACAGTGCAGAGAAGCCATCACAATATGAAAGATAGATGCAGAAGACCTGTAGAGGGCGGTGTTGATCTGTACTTGAATGTGCAGGAAGAGACACGTCTGCCATGATAAAGGTTATTTATCTTTTAACTGACTCCTTTTCTTTGTCTGTCTGAGCATGTTCGTACATGCACGTGTGGAGAAAGCCCAAAGCGTCGCACGCATGTAAGTTTGTGTACATGTTCATGTACTCGTGCGTGACATGGGTGCAACGAGAGTAGGAAAAGATATCAGTTTCCTCTTTCTAAACTTAGCTGCAGCTACGAGGGAATCATTGAACGGAGAGGTGAGGGAGGTCGTCAAGGCCACTTGAGCAGAGCATCAAAACAAACCGCACGATGCATCTGACTGTAAATGGATACATCACTGCAGCACAGCTAAGGTGATTACTTAAGGAATAAATTACAGGCTACCAAACTGTGTTAAAGGTTGACAGAACTGGGTACCAAAAAACGCAAAGTATTTGATATTAAAATGGTGATGCACACAAATAAAGAACGATACGTGTGAGATCTGGTCATGCAGATAGTTCTGGTTTAACAGCTGCGACCTGCAGGTCGCTCTGTTGGTTTTCCACACGTTTGGTGGTCACAGTTTTTGCCCCTATGAGGCTGAAATCTGACTGGAGGTCAAGCGTGTGAAGGCAAATGATAATTTCGCATAACTAAACATGTACAGAGAAATTAAACCTATTTCTTTGCACACGTTTCATTTAAATGCAGATTTATCTTATAGGTTAACGTTAACGTATGTTTACTGTAGTATAGGTTCATTTTAATGTGTGTTTACTGTGTCTCATGCTGCTCCTGGAGTAGTATCTATCTATCTATTTATCTCTCTCTAACTTGACCAAATTGATAACAGACTTGCACAAGTTTTTTAGTTGAAAGGTTGGTTAATGAGCCAAAGGACGGCTGGTTAACTGCTATATAACAAAGAGGCACTAGCTATTGCTCTCGCTGTCTTTATCTTTCATCGTCTTCCCCCTACCATGGTCTTAAATCTTAATTTTCTCTTGCTTTTCTTTGTCTCCGGCTTTCTGTGTCGTTATTTGGCCTCAAAACACTTCATATTATTGTAATTATTAACATCTAGGTTGTGTGTGTGAATGCATGTGTGCACGAGGTTGCAGCTATTATGTTGCAGCACGCTTGTTTTGTTCAGGTTTTTGTCTCCAATGCCAAAAATCCTGGGGAGGAATTTGGTTCGGGGGGTGCTCACAGCGAGTTTTTCCAGACGCAGTGTCACTCAGGATCACTCACAGACCTTGCTGTGTATCATCTACTGAACATATTGTGCAAAGATCTGACATATGTTTACTGCTTTTCCATGTGAAGAGATCATAAAATCTAATCAAAATGCGTCTGCATGTGTTTTGTTCCGTGAGTGTACCTCGGTGTATCTCTTGCAGAGCAGGAAATGATAGGAGTGTGCTGTTTTTTTGTTTAGCGCAACACTAAAAACATTTATAGCTAACAGTGTGCAGGCATTAGACAGTGAGTCAGCTCACAGTTGGCGTTGTAAAAGGCCGCAGAGGGCTCTGCATGTACTGTATGAGTCAAACAGCAGCTCGGTAACAGATGATCTGTCTGTCACCGGGCTCTCTGCCCCCTCATGCAGGTTTGAAAGGCAGGAAAAACAACACAGACTCAGAGGAAGCCTGTGCTGTGAGGTCTAAAGGTACTGAACTGCCTCCTGCTAAACAGAAATATGAAGGGTTAATCTTTTATCTGGCGGGTTATCATGTGCAACAATCTATAAAGTTTTCTTCAAATCAAAATTATCAGCTCTTTACAGCTGGTCAAAGTCGGATGAAAGTCGACTTTTTACATCCTTTAGTGCACTAAAAACAAATGAGCAAACAGCGTCTGTATGACTGCCTGTCTTTCTGTGCCGCCAGCGATCAGCACGTGAACTTTGTATAGCAATAAAGTCTCTCCATCTCCACAACTGTTGACACTAAATGTAAAGCAGCAGGGAGCTGTGGCCCTGAGGGCAAAAAACTGGCTGTTTTTGTCAGAAAGAGGGGAGGGAGCTGAGAGAGGGGGGGAGTTCAGGTTAATCAGGTGTGAGTCAGACTGTAAACATATTTTCTCCAAAAGGGATTCAGAATGAGCGCACAGAGACTGATCGTTAAAGCAACACTGTGCAACTTTTATATCATAAAATAACAGATTTTAGATTATTTTGATGCTACACTGACCTGTAATCAGGTGAATGGTACGTCTGTTCTCACACAATGTAACTTTGGGCTCCGGGTCGGGAGAAGTACGTAACGCTTTACGGCACTAAGTCACACACCACCAACTATTTCACTGATTTTGGTGAAACTGGATCATATTTTATGGAGAAAATGTTTTCTGGTTTTCCCTCTGATGTCCTCCGGCTGCTCCGCCTCAACTTTCAAGTAAATAGCTGCCAACTGTAGCTGCTGTTAGCTCATGTTAGCCCAGTTTGTTAGAGCTCGGAGACCGGGCACGTGTTAGTGTTTGTACCACAGGTGTAGACCACTGGAAAGAGGATTTTTTTTTAGTCCAGAATGCAGGGGAATGATGATGTAGAGTGGAGCCAGTGTCGTTCCAGAACCGGAGCAGCCTCTATGGACTCTATGGCAGAGGAGAAAAGGCCAAAGAGGACGTTGATGGAGGAAGCTAAGAAGAGAAAAGGAGAGAGTGAGCGAGCAAGAAGCCGCCACACAAGAGTAAATCTGGGACTGACTTTTAGTGGTTGGTGAGAGCTTGGTGAAATAAAAGGCTGAAAGACAGACGCCGAGCTGGGCTGACTGCTGTTGGACTAGTCAGTAATATTAGCTGGCTGCTATGTCTGCTGTTGTTGACTTTGCTCGCTAGTTTTTGATCATAAGTAATGTAATCAGAACAAATACTCGAGTACAGCTGTCCATATTTACCACAGCGGGATTAAACTCTGAAACTGGGGGCGCTAAAAAATACTAATTTCTACGCAATGTTGTTTTAAAGAAGCTCAGAGTATCAGGTGTAGTTTCGGTGTCATCTGTTTACATCTAAGACTGTCTGGGATGATTGATTGCTTCCGAGCAGAAGTTAGACTTGTTTTTCAGTTGAACCGACTACTTTGAATATCACTGTTGGGATCTGAGCCCAGTTGAGGTCATTACTACATCCATAAAAGGAACGTCATTCCTTCATAAACACAAGTCTTTACTTCGAAACTCAGCCCTTTCCCTCCCTTGTTTTCCTCTTCACTACATTCCTTCTTCCTGTTTCTGGGGGTGTTTCTGGAGAACAAACTGTTGTCCCAGTGTGGAAGAAGAGGAAGAAAGCAAACCTTTCAGGAAATTCAATCTAAATTTAGCCGATGCAACAGATAAAATAAGAGAAACGGACAGTTTTACAGGAAGTGTTGCTCAATTTTGTAGACACAGCTACAGATACACAGGGTAGGTGTGAGTAAAACAGAAGAAAAAAGGGAGCATGGTAAGTATGCGTGAGTAAAAGCAGCGTCATCAAGCAAGCAGGCGGACCCTGTCAGACTATGGGTGTTGCTATGGGCGGGGCTTGGCTGCTGCAATTGACAGATTAAAGCGACAGAGGCGTGGCTTGTCCTTGCAGACAGAAAAGCACGTGGCCAGGCCCGTCTGCACGAGGGAGCAGCAACAAAGACCAGCCAGTCTGGAGAACAGAACAGCACACAGGACATCTGCTGCACACACATGTACACACACACACACACACTCACATGCAGGGGTTCACATTTGTTCACCACGCACAGGCATGCGGTTGTACATTGAGTCTCATATATCAGCTGCAAAGGACAAACCCACGCAGTATGAAGGCCTAAATGGCAAATAATAGCAACACGAACATATATGCATATGCACCACGTTTTTACAGCTTTCCACACTTACACACCACACACACACAGTGTGTGTTATTCCAACAATCTTTACCAGATATCCATGTACGGTGAGGTTTGTATTTTGCAGAGGAGGGAGGAGAACTGTTAAACAGTTGAGTGTGTGCTGGGAAACTTTGGGGGGACTCCTCCCTGCATGGTCAGAAATAACAAGAAACACATTCATGGGCGATGCGGAGGAGTTTTGTCGCAGCACAAAGTGAGCGACTGAACGGTCAGCGAGGTGCTGAATCAGCAGATCGCATTCATCTTTCGTTCTCTCGCTTTAGTTTCTTTCAAAATATCCAAATTTTAACTGCTGCTGGCCTCCTTTGACAAGGCCTCCAACTCCCACAGACATTAACGTGTCCAACTGTTGTCTAACTCATCTTGCACATTTTTAAATATTCTGCATACTGTCAACTTTTGCACGCTACTCTCTGGTTCTTGATAAATTCTCTGGAGCACTTTGAGTTCTCTGGAGAACCTTTTTTATCCTTAAGAACCTTTTTTTTGCTGTTTAAGGTTATTTGGGTAACTGAATATAGAGAAAAATAGTTCTTTAAGTCACAATTGCAGGACTTTTTGGTGCATTTTAATGTTTAATAATCCTTTAAAGGTTCTTTTGAGGACTGATTTCTGGTTCTTTAAGTCACCCTTTTGCAGCAATGTGACCTGGTTTTGATAGAAAACAACGAAGCAACAGTTTGAACACCTTTTCTGTGAACCTGACGTACATATATCTTTAACTAATGGCTGCTATAAGCGAACATATTGTTGTGGTGTCATCTCTAAATTTAAAGGTTAATATTCTACAACTAGTTTTTAGCGAGAGCAATCAGTATATGTGATAATACTTCATATAAAGTAATAAATAACTTCACTGAAGTACTTTTTGAAGCAATTTACACAATGTTGCATTTAAAATGAAGTATTTACATTCAAATTATTGCATATTGCACCTATACAAGAACTTGATAATAAATGTTTCTTTGAAGAACCAACAGGTAAAAAGTTCCTTGCAGAACCGAAAAACCACCATGAAGAACCACTTTTTTAACTCTACTTTGCACATTCCTGCACAAACCTGTACAGCTCTTTCGTTAAAGTACATATATTTATATAATCTAGCATAACTTTGTTATGCACCAAAATCTACTTGGCAATGTGTCGCTTCTTGATACTTTTGCACATATGTGCACATATTTGCACCCCTCTAGTGTTTCACCTAATGTTTCCTCAACAATTACAGCAACAACAGTGTAAATGGACCTGAAAGAACCGAGGCTTTAAAACAAAGCTGTCCCTTATCACCCCAGACTCAAACAGACAGACACCCTCTGTTCACTAAATGTTTCTCTTTACTTAACACACACTCAGAGAGAGAGAGAGAGAGAGAGACACCGTCGCCTCCCTTTCATGAAGGGGGGGACTGCTCACGAAGTTGTGGACAGAGCCGGGTGGAGTGGAGGGGGAATGGTTTTAGTCAGTGCAAAAGCTTATCAAGCCCCGCACACAGCTTATGTAAATGGATAAGCTGCCATTTCCACCATGAGCCCCTTTATCAACAGTGTCTCACCACACCGACGCCAGACACAGGCAAGCTGTGCTTCACTTTGTGTGAGTGTGTGTGAGTGTGACGGGTGTGGGCCAATATCTGCCTAGTAACTATACAGACAGGCTGTAAGTAATCCTCCTCACACCCACTTGAACACAACAACAATAAAAAATAAAAGAAGATGCATAGCTGCTGCAAACTGTATATGCATCTGTTGTCATGGCAACATCGTCACTTTCAGCTGCTCACGTGTTCACGTCATGGTTGTGGAAAATAATGCTGCCCCCCCCCCCCTCCTACACCTCAGTACAACCACCAGCACTATTATACCTAACCACCCACCCACACACACACACTCACACTCACTGGTACCAAAACCTACAAACACACACACACATACAAGCTATGACAGCGAGGACCGGGGGGGATGGGTAATGATACTCGACACCTCCCACTCTCTCCTCAGCTGCCCCACCTCCCCGTCGCTGAAACCCTTGAACCTTCACATACTAAACAGAGACATACATCTCTCTCACACACACACACATGCTCTTTTCTTTTCTGCGTCTCCGTACAGCGCTGCGTTAACACAACACACACACACACACAAAGACCTCAGTGTAAAACACACAGAGCTGATTTCCCCATTTCGCCTTGCACCACCTCCCCCATTGACTCCCCATGCTCGCTCGCTTTCCTCAAGTCTGTACAATCAGGGGATCGTACTGCTGCCATGGTGGTACAATTTGCATGAAAATGCCACATAATGAGTTTTCACAAGCTCAAACTATTCTTAGAGCCAGACTTTAAATCAAAAGCAGTCCATTTTTAACCTCTTTGCCATCATCTGATGACATTATTTCAGCTCCTCTGCCACACTGGTTGTAAATTGTATGCAAATTAACTCACTGTCACCAAAGCAAGTCATTGTGAAACAGAAGAGCAGAAGACATCATTAACATCATGTGATATTGAGTAAATTACTGAAAATTACCAGTGTGAATGTGCTGTTTGAGCTCTTGTGATAATGATGACTCTCTCTTTCTTTTATTCCCTCCACATGGTAACAAAGAACGACTGTAAGAGCTTGTAAATTACTCAGATGAGCGCTGGCCATGCTGCAGTTACAGTGACTCAGATCAACTGGTTTGTAAATAAGCAAATATTCCTTGATATTGCTGTTGATCAATGATCAGTTGCCAGGACCCCCTCAATCAGTGAATATCTCCTCATGGTGCCAAAAACTGCAGTTCCTTAAATGTCCACTTGAGGCTGGCTCCAGAAGTGAGTCAGTCTCCATAAGTCCCCATGTTCAAATGTCCAACTTCACAGCAGAAATAAACATGTTTACAGCCTGGTACAAAAAACAGTTTTGGTCTCTATAGCTAATTTCCCCGTTCATGACAACTGTACTGAGGGTGAATTTATATACAACTCACCTGTTCAAATTATATTAAGGCTTAAAGTTATGCAGGATTAAGAGCGTGGACGCTTTGATTGACAGGCAACACAAATTTGCTAACAGCGCCTTCCTTCATAGCAACTAAATATATTTATGTGAATGATCTATTCATGTGGAAAACACAATCTGACCTCCTTGTGTATGTGTGTGTGTATTCCCCTTTAGAAATCTAGGGGAAGATCAGCAGCAGTGCCTACTTTTACTTTCACTTGGTTCCCTTTTTCAGTTTCTGGTTTCAACTGGAGCAAACAAACTGTACTAGCCTTGTGAGTTTCCACGAATCCACTTACTGATATATGACAGCACGTTCCCTCGAACTCACACAAACAGCACACACTGCCCTACCCTCGAGTGTTTGTTTTCTTTTTTTGCCTGGGGATGTGTGTGACGTTATACTGACAAGGTTGAGAAGGGAAGATGTTGGGACTTGTTAGACCTGCAGGGCAAACTATGAAGCACACATGACACACTGCAGGTGAGTGGATGGAACGTGTTTTCATATTTCTTAAAAAACATGAGCAGTAGATGATCTGATAGCTGGAGGCTTAAATAAAACCTGATAGAACAAAAGAGCCTGTGATTGGTTTGAGTTGATCCTAGTAGGCAGAGAAATGTGAAATACCTTCATTCTCACGTTTTTGGCCTAAAATACTTGGATATAAGAATTTAAATTCCTCTTCAAGACCTCACTATGTGTTACTTCTGTGTACCTGCAACTGTTTTTAACCCCCCAAATTCCCTGAAACAGTACTGAGGACATAACAAAATTGTCATCTGTTGTGGTTTCAACACTGTTTACCAACTGAAGCTAGTGTCAACCTAATTTCACAACTATCTTCTAACTGATGTACATCCTGAAAAGACTTCTCGGTGCTGCTGAGCTCTTATCTTTTGTAACCTCCCACAAGACATGTTTACACTCTCAACACAAAGTGTGTAAGCGCTTGTGTATGTATCTTTGTGGGGACCTATGTGAGTTATAAACTTTGGGATCGAGGACTCTTTTCCAAAGTGGAAGACATTTTAGCCTGTTTTACTGTTAGTATGTTGTTTTGGGATGAGGGTTACAATATGTTTGGGTTCAGTTTGGGGTAAAGGTTTGGGTTGGGTGTGTAGTTGTGATAGTTAATGTTTTGTTTAGGGGCTAGGGGCTAAGTAATACGTTATGTAAATGAGGGTCCTCACTAGGGGTGGGTCATTACTGCTGATTCAAGGCCTTTGTTGAGTACAACAATACTAGCGTCAATTGGAGCAATACCAAAACATTAATTGTCTTTACATTAGATTACATTTTGGGCACATGAACACTGATATATTATTATTATTATTATATATTTATTATATTATATATTTATCATTGAAAATGGTCTTGTATTTTAATATGCATTTAAAGAGAATACAAATAGAGCTTAATCCCAGATCAAATACATGTTGAAAGGCCTTGGGTAGTCTCTTGTTTGTAGTGGTATTTTAAATGTATGTATGTATCTTATCCTATCCTATCTATGTATGTCTGTTGCAATTGCAACATTCTCCTGCTGCTCTGACATTGCTACAAATGATCCCGTTATCTCAGGATAATATTTGTTATTTCAACATAATGACATAAATAACTCAAGATCTCGAGAAAACAAATGAAATTCACTCTATGGATGTATGACCACTTGGGGCTTCCATAGTTCACCGCTCTGTGAAAGACTACATTAACTGTGTTCAATTATAAAGAGTACTGGTATCATTATCAGTGTCCTTGAAAACATGTTTACACTCTCACTGCCAACACAACAAGTATGTGGTCTCCCATAACAAACAGGCTTTTATATCTTTCAAGTTGTAAATCTCGACTTGTTTTGTTCCTCTGACAGATATCGGTGGCAGGATGGGGGAGCGAGGCTGTTTTACCAACAAATAGTCCCCCTTCTCATAGAAATCTCAGAATCAGACTTACTTTTTTATTTGAGGAATTTGACTCTCAATGTATATAGACAAAAGACAAAACAAGGCGCTTGAAAGGTAAACATTAACATGACATAAATAGTATATATGTCAGAATCACTATTATTGGCCACGTGTGTGTGCACACACAAGGAATTTTTGCTCTCGATGTACATACAGATATAGACATAAGACAAAAACAAGGAGCTTGAAAGATAACATAAACATGACATGAAAACTATGTACATATCAATACAATATATATAAATATGTATATCTATATATATGTGTATAACAGTAACAAGAGTGCAGTACCGAGGTAGTTATAGGTAGGATAGGTTGTTAGTTTGTGTTTTTCAGTGCAAAGGATGCCGAAATAAATATGGTCTGTATGTATGTACATGAGGTAGTAAATACTACAGTAAAGTGAGTATTAAGGACAAACACTGCCAGGATGGGAAACAGTTTCAGGCAGTCAGACTGTTGAACAGCAAAATGTAAACGTGCGTATATATCCATGCACATTGCACTTTGTTTACCTGCTGCTGCTTAATTGTTTTATTCAATATCTACCGTATCTATCAATATCATACTGTATATATATATGTATATAGCCCTTCTTGTTTTTTGTAATGTGTGTGCACTTTATTGTAGTCCTGGCTGCAGTATGTTCTATGTAATATGTAGCACCATAGTCTCGTTTCACTGTGTACTGTGTACACTGAACACTGAAGCCCTTGAACCTTGAGTACTTACTGTTTGTGCGTATTATAGTATTATAGGATTGTTTGTGTGATATTTACGTATTAAAAGGACAAAAAATAAATAAATGTAAACAGTGAGAATAAATAGTTTTTTAAAGTTATTGCACCAGTAATTTTCCTGACACTGTGAGTCTGGTGTTCATCACAGTGACAATGGGGCCTTCCCAGGAGATTACCCTCTTAATCATACTATAAAAAAGAAAATTAAAAAAATCAGTCGTGTCAGCACCGCCAACATTATTCATGTATCCATTCATTTAGGTGGATTACTCAATAAAAAGATTCGTGGCCTTGTAGGAGGATGACGAATAGATGTGTAATAACGCCGGCTGTGCGCATGCGCGTGAACATCCCCTCCTCCTCTAGTGTCTAACTGTACATAGCGCTCGTGGGGGGGCTCCAGCTGCCAGCCAATGGGGCGCGTTATTTTAGCCGTGACATCACCCGCCACTCCTCTTACTAAAGAAGGAAACAAACATCCATCCAGAAGGAACGGGAGACGGAGAGAGAGAGAGAGGTAGGAGGGCGAAGGAAGGGAGACTTTAACCCACCTTAAACCTGCCTGACACGGAGGGACAACGCCACATAAACACGCCAAGCGAGGCGGCGAGGAACCAGGACCGCGAAACAGTCGACATTTTGTTTTTCTTCTCCTTCTCCTTCTTCATCTTCTTCTTGTTCTTCTGCGCGAGGACATAACGGCTACTTTTCCCGCTGACGTCTCGCGAGAAACTTCATCGATTTTCAGCAGGTGATGATGGATTATTGTTTTTTTAATTTTTTTAAATCTTTAAAACAACGATGAATTTTGAAGTGAGCTCAGCTTATCGAGGTAAACAACGAAAAATAATTAATAATAAAAAAAAATGGAGAAGGCGAGTGAGAGAGGGAGGAGGTGGGGGTGTTTAAACTAAGCTGACGGTTCGGTCATGGCGACCTTTAACGGTGGACTGAAAGGTCAGTTTGGTGTTTGCGTGACGGTTAACAAGCAAAATTTGGTGTTTTACGTTCGTTTTAAGTTGTCGCTAACACCACCCAGCTTCACCTCCTGGCTGGAAATATCACAAGCCCTCAAACGTGACTGAAAAACAAGGGAGGGAGCTAGCTGCTGCTCCTGCTGCTGCTGCTGGTGGTGGCTTGTCTCTTGTTTTTCTATTTGCCCCGAGCTTGGGGGGATGGGGGGGCAACCAAAGCCAGCTAAGTCCTATCTAGAAATAGAAAATTCAGCCGAATACACACGGAGAAACGAGGCTGGTTCGTGTTAAAATGACTCCACATCGTTTGGTTGAATATTAAACGAGCTGCTGCCAGTGCTGCTTGTTGTTTTGGAAGTAGTTTGTGAGCTTTGGATTGAGTTTAAAGAGCTATGTGTGCGTTTCTAAGTACTTAAGAGTGATTATATAATGGAGGTTGTTCACATTGTTTCGTTGTAAATGGTTATAAGCAGCGAGAAAAGGGAGATGTCTACTAAACAGGAAGCAAGAGAGAGGTTGTAGACAAAGGAAAGAAAGCAGAAACAAAGGGAGCAGAGAGCACACTGTCTGTCTAGACTGGCTTATTTCAGAAAACACCACCGCTCCTCGCTTCATGTGGTTATTTGTGTCCCCCTTTTCCAAATATAATAACATATTGCCAACAAAAAACAACAGAGGGGCTTTTTTCTCCCTCAGTTCTGTCCTTCAAGTGTGACTCAGTAGTTTTGAGCCCAGCAGGGCCTGAAATATGAGCTAAGCCTGCGACTCATACAACACCAAAGTCTTGTTGTTGTTTTTATGTAATATCTTCTTCAAACTGGTCCAATCGTCGACCAGTTTTCACATTTTTACTGGCTGTACTGTGGCTGTTTGGGGTTTCGTGAAAGGAAGTTGGTGGCAAAGGCTTTATAACTGGTAATCTTCACGGTGCTGCTGGAAACCCCCTGACTTACCCTGTCGGATGTATGTTGCTTTATGACACACCATGGTGTAAAAATAGGGAGGAAAAAGGTATATTTTGGTGATTTCAGCTCGCTGCGAGGGTATTTGCTTTGCTCACGAGCAGTTATGTGTGTATAATCACCCCGTAGTGTGTGATAAACAACAACAACGGCTGTTTTTCGTCAATAGCATCTGTGTTTTTGATGAATGTGGATTCATATCCAGTTGAAAGCCAGGTAGATTTAAACCTCGCTAAAGGTTAGGTTAACATGCCTGCCTGTTTGTCTGACAGCTGGGCCCTAAATGTGACAGCTGAGCCTCAACATCACCATCCATTGTTCCTTTGTGTTAGAAAGTCAACAGTCACGGTTAATCTACGGGCTGCTGAAGGGTCTCGTCGTGCTCTTTGCTCGTGTTTTTCTTGTTGTTTTGTCTACATAAAGATATCATCGATGATCATGTGTGTGTGTGTGTGTTAAGAAAAATTCCCTTTGAGCCACACGGGAGTTACCAGCCTCCTAACTCAGTCTAACTGTCTGGTATTTTTTCAGCAGTCAGCAGTCGAACACGTGACGCGTGAAGGGAGAGAAGGTCTTTGTGGGCTTTTCCAAGGAAACCCTTTGTTGACACGGGAGTGATAACATGCACGGGTGGGGGAGGAAGCGAGAGAGGGAGGTAGAGAGGGAGGGAGGAGGGGAGCTCAAAATTTAATAGCACTTGTTAGTCTGTTGGTGAGGTCAGGCCACCTCGAGTGAACTGACAGGACGTTCTGAAACAACTGCCAGCCTCTCCTGGAACATTAAGCTCGCCTGCTCTGTTTGTGTCCGTGACCAGAATATATACGAGCTTCACACCGACGCAGCTGCCATGTTACAGCACAAAAGGGCCAAAGGTTGTTTACAAGGGGGGAGTATGGCACTGTGGCTGTGTACAGGGTCGGGTGGGGGGGTGTTTGGTATCAGTCGATCTGATGATTTGTCCATTCAGGGACTGGCAGACAGACAGACAGGAAGCCTCTTACCCAACCACTCTATGCCTTCCTGTCTGTCTCTCTGCGTGTCTGTTTGCTCATTCATCAAGGTGTTTTTGATCTGCCTCCTCCTTCCTCCATTACACAAATTCCTGGTGTGTTGCATTACGACAGAGCCTGGCAGCGACGTCATCGCACGCTTATACAGGCTTGTTTATGGGCGTGAGCGAGCGCAGAGAACTGACTCGGGAAGTTTTGAAATATCTCGTGTGGCAAGAACCACAAAGAGGGAGGGAGGAAGGGGAATACTTTCTGAAAGCGACGGCCTGTTTTCTTCATCTTCATCCGTTATCTCGTGTCTTTTTTTGTTCCTTTTTGTGGCCGCGTGAGTCAGAACTTCGTCAGAACTTTTTTGTCTACTTGGAGGAAGTGAACAAAGTGATGACGGAGCGTGACGCACAGTGACGTCGATGCTTTAAAGCAGCGTAATGATGTGAAAAAAAGAGGAAACGTTTGTACTAAAAGGGGAGGAAAAGGGGGGGATGTGAACAAAAGCTGTGGGACAGAACAGAGGTCCAGCTTCTGCCAAGGTACTGAACAGAACACAGCGAGTGTTGTTTGTTCCCTGGACTTCCTGCGGTGAAACGAAGGCGTGTTGTTCTCTGATTTTCATAATATCACTCCTGTTATCTCTCAGCCCGACCAGTTTCTCTGGCACACACACACACCAGGTCTGTCGGTCTAATAAACATTTCTCTCTCTCTCTCTCTCTCTCTCTCTCCTTTCATTGTAGCAATGGCCCAAGAGACGAACCAGAGCCCGGTGCCCATGCTTTGTGCCACAGGCTGTGGTTTCTATGGCAACCCGAGAACCAATGGCATGTGCTCCGTATGCTATAAGGAACACCTGACGCGGCAGCAGAGCAGCGACCGCATGAGCCCCCTCAGCCCTATGGGTAAGTGAGTCCACACGCATGTAAACACACAAAGAAAATGACTTTAGCCTACAGATTTACAGCCAGAGATAAGGCAGACGGACTCCAGGAAGCGCACACATTGTTTTGAAATGAAAACCAGTTCTAGGCCAGTCGGTGTATTTTCCCAGCTTTTCTCCCCCCCTCGCCCTCGCCCGTCCTCCCCTGTCCTCCCTCTCTCTTTCTGTTTTTCCACTCTGTGTAATGAAAGACAGCTGTTTTCTTCATTACAGTGTTCAAGGTTATGTGGGTGTTCACTCCTTTTAGGCATTTCTAAGGTCAAACATGGACGTTTTTCTCTCACAATGTGACACCGACAGCCTATTTTCAAACAACAAACACATCACAAAGGATGATTTTTAAATAGTTATTTCATATTTAATAGTTCTCTTGTTCATGTTTGTACATGTTTTGTTCTTTGTGTCATTGTTTTTCATCTAATGGAGTTCACTCTGTTCGCCTCCAGGCTCAGCTGCTAGTCCTACCTCAGAGGCCTCAGCCATCCAGAGACTAGAAGCCAGTCTAGCCAAGGTTGATGCCTCCCCTGCCTCTTCACCAGACATGTCTAGGTCAGTATTTGCTCTGTTTGTTTAAGGAAGATGATGAGCTTTCTTTTTAAATTTGGCGAAGGTGTGAACTGTTGTTTCTCCCTTTTTTTTACTTCAGAACTATTCAAGGATCTCTTCCTGTGACTCAACAAATGACAGAGATGAGCATCTCGAGAGAGGATAAGCCAGAACCCTTAGAACCTGGTAAGGAACACCAGACACACACACACACATCGCTCATAAATACACTCGTAGCAGCAGACATTTAACACATGCAGGTGATCGCTCACATACAGACTCCTTAAGGCAAACATCGCCTTGTAGGACCCACAGTTTATTTTTGGTACCTTTTAAACCCGACTGCTGGTTTTCCTTACAGCCTCCAAGAAAGCGAGGCGGCCTAAAAATAACCGTGTTTAAAAATACCTCTACACCAGAGGGCTTTCTCAGATTTGATGCCGCCTGCCAGAGGCTTTCTCAGAGTAGTGCACTATTTTCTGCCAAGAACAAGAGACAGCAATTAGGAGATAAGGAACGTACGAATTACGATCATTTGGGACAAAAAGTACACGATTTCCAGTGTGTTTGCACGCCTTATAGAGCTGTGAACAAAACTCATTAATCCACTGCTCTTGCAAATTAAAGATGTCAGATAATAACTAATTAAACTGAGCATGACTAATATGTTTTTTTCTCTCTTTGTGTAGTTGTAAACCAGCCTGCTGCTTCTAGCCCAACTCCTGTAGCTTCTTCCAGCAGTGAAGACAGCAAAGGTGACACCCCCAAACCCAAGAAGAACAGGTGCTTCATGTGCCGCAAACGAGTGGGCCTTACAGGTGAGTCGGCGATAATAGTTTAGCTGGTCACAGATAGAAAAACACCTCTCCTGTTCTGGGTTTGACCCCCTTTTTTTTAAATTTGTGCTTTCAGGCTTCGACTGTCGCTGCGGCAACCTGTTCTGCGGCATCCACCGGTACTCCGACAAGCACAACTGTCCCTACGATTACAAGGCCGAGGCCGCCGCCAAGATCCGTAAAGAGAACCCCGTGGTGGTGGCCGACAAGATCCAGAGAATATAGATTTGACAAAACAACAACAACAACAGCAGCAGCAGCAGAAGCAAAGGCGGCAACGATGACAACATCTTTGACAAAGACTGGAGTATGAGTGTGAACCTTTTGAAATGAGCACTGGCACCGAGTGGCCACGTGAGGATTGAAAGGACTTGATTTATGAAAAATTACAACCTCAAGAAAAAAAAACAGAAGAAAAAAAAAGATCCTGTCTGAGGGAGATGCATGAATGATCACTTTTCTCCTTTTTTTTTTTTGATTAATTCATTAGTTAGTTTTATCCTGTTTTCTGTGGTGTGACTTTGCCGCCGTTCAGTCCCTCTCTTTGTTTTTTTTAAGAATATGTATTGTCTTATTATTAAGAGCAGCCCAGGCTAACTGTCCAGGAAACGCTGCGCTCCTCTCACCCCAAAAACCAGACGCCCGTTTGTGCCAAACCGTAAGACCATTTTACTCAGATCCCTGTCACGTGTCAGACACTGACGGATCTTTTAAAAACATCCAGACTACACAGCGTAACAGTCCCTCAACCTTTATTCTTTTTGAACTTCTTGTTCTGTGCTCCGTTGGTACTGGAGTCAGTCAACGTTTGGAGAACCTTACAAGTGTCCCCGACCATGCACAAGGGGCTTTGTTACCTTGTCTCTGTCTTTCCTAGCTTTACCTACCTCACAGCTGCTGTGTTAAGCTTTTGTCGTCTTCCCCTTTTTTAACTTTTGTTTTCCATCCAGCTTCGACCCCAGCAGAACAATGGATCATCTTGATAGTCAGCCTCAGTGACCCCTCTGATCAGCATGTCCGTGTTGACTTTGATCGGTTTGATTGTGATTTAAAAAAAAAAAAAAAAAAAAGGCTGCTCCATTTTAAGGCTGGAGGTATCACGCTTAGACAGGGACAGACAGATTACTCCACGTTTCACTGATTCTAAACATTTTCAATGGACATCAAGGGTAAAGGAGTTTAAACCATCACCACCACCACCACCACCACCCACCCCCCATCACAGACGCCTGGTGCAGGGCTGTGCGTACCGATGTGTGGCCTGAGAAGGAAGGATGGCACCCTTCCCTTCCCCTGGCGGGCCTGTTAGGTGAATTTTTAGGGGCATGAATGAAATGAATGGGATAAATGCATGAGTTACTCTTCATCTACATCTACATTAGTGTTTCACTCGGTCGACTTAGAGTTTCAGACATTTTATTTGCTAAGAGACAATTATGTTATATTTTATTAGCTTTTTTTTTTGTTCTCTTCCATCGATATTGTACTGATGTTAGCGCATGTATTCAGTGCATTTGTGGAATTAGGGGTATGTGAACCATGATTTTTTTTTTAATGCGCTAACAGAACGTTCATGTGAGCACAGTGTGTGTGTGTGTGTGTGTGTGTGTGTGCGTGTGCGTGTGCGTGTGTGTGTGTGTGTGTGTGTGTGTGTGTGTGTGTGTGTGTGTGTGTGTGTGTGTGTGTGTGTGTGTGTGTGTGCGTGCGTGTGTGCGGGTGTGTGTTTGTTCCCTTTTTGTCTGTGGAGCTACCCGGTTTATCAGCACATGTTTACAGAACTACAGGAGCATGCCAGAGCTAGATTTATGAAAAATAATAGATACCAAGATTAGATGTAACTTCTCATCTTGTCTAACAGCTATTGGTCTATGTGTGTGTGTGTGTGTGTGTGTGTGTGTGTGTGTGTGTGTGTGTCTGCTTTAGAGCACCGTAGAGAAGTGTGCGTGTGTGTGTGGATGCGACGGCTGCCTGACACATTGAAACATGTATGTTTGTGACTTGTGTTAACCCCCTCCACCCCGATCCCTTTTTTTTCCCCCTCCCCTGTAAGGATGTTTTTCATTTACGAGACAACTGTATGTATCCGTTTGAGTTTTTCCTTTCTGATTCTTAGTTATATGCAAATTTGTACAAAAAATGAAAAAACAACAAACTGTGTTGATATTTATGTATTACATATAATCTTGCTATCCAGCATTACGACAGAATAGTATCATGTAAATAAAACTGTACAGAGAGACATTACCAAGCTTCGTCGTGTGTGGACTTTTTTCACCGTTTTGCAGTCAGCCTCATTACACCTCAGGCAGAGTCACTTTGACCTGCCCGTTTTGGGAAGATGAATCAGCACAAGATAGTTGGAGGTAATTTCAGTCAAGACAAGAATAGTGTAGGAGCGCCAGGAGCTCCAGCACAACCCTGTAATCCCTTACCCCGGCTAACCCGGCCTCTTTAGCATCCTTGTGTTAATACAGAGTTCTGGCAGCGCAGGCTGTAAACCTCGCTCAAGAGACTCTTGTCCAAACCTCGTCTGGGTCACACAGGAAGAATTAATCCCCTAAACTCTGGAAGAAAGGAAACAATCCGGTTCTGCTCTATCTTCACGTACATGCAGGATTCCCATTATATATGTGTGTGTTTGAGAAACAATGTGTTTTCTCACACTCCTGTTGGGAGCTCCTGGGCAGAGTGTGTTCACAGATGGCGTCACGGCAACAGCTGCTCAGACAGCTGAGGTGTGCTCGTGTGGTGTTCCTCTGACAGAACGCTACAGAGAACACATTGTCTGCACACACTCTCTCACACACACAGAGCGTCAAAAGGCAGAAAACATCAGCTCGAGTGCTCAAACTCGAGGTTCAAATCCAGACGCTGACCTAATTAATCACTGAGCACACCGCCTACTGTCGATCTGCATGAAGCAGAGAGGACACTTCATAGCTAATGCGGTGACACACTCCAAATATGACCTGGAACTGCTGCAGACATCCTGAGACACACATTTAGCCTATAATTTGTTTCACTGATGTGTGCGGCCTGTTTCTCCGTGTCACCCTCTCTGTCATTGGGTGTGACTGAGGTCAAAGAGCTGGCTCAGTCGACATAAAAAAACATCAGAGATTCTGACTGGCGGAAAGTGACAGATGTCGTTGCCAGATGTGCAAAGAGTTTTGAAAGTTATGAGGCCACAGGCAGTGAATTCAAACAACGGTCGCACCCACGTCAACTGCATCTTCCTCTTTTACTTTGACTACATGAGTACGAGTAATAAAACCTTACTTCACACGCAGAATGCACGCATGTACACGTTAAGTACTTGCACATACAATTCTGTACTTCTGTTGAAAGGGTTAAATCTGTGTGTGTTTTCTTTAATGACAGCATGTACTCGTGCTGGCATGGACTCCACAAGTTGTAAATTCTGATGACTCATGTTGTCCCAGCATGATCTGACAATGAACCAAAGAGCTTCTCGTGACGTCACAGAACTTTTTCTCAGCCTTCAAACACTCTTGGAGTTAAAGTCAGGCCGATTTTGGCCTTTCGAGCAGTTCTTGCAAAGCTTTGAGGTCATTATCGTGCTGCAGCATGAATCCCACTCCACAAACTACAAGGTGTAGGAGGTCTCTCATTGGTCCAGAGAAGGCAAAACACCCCCAGACTTGAATATTACCTCAGACCTCCATGTTTCACCGTGGGTATCATCCTCTCGCCTCTTCGTCACATCTCAAACTTTTTGATTTATCAATAAATAGGACTTTTTTCCAGTCCTCCTCTGTAACATCCTTACTTCAGGATCAACTCTAAAATCCTTCTAATTGTCTATAAATCTCTCCACAGTCTTGCCCCTACATGTATCTGTATATCACCCCCTAAAGCACCACCAGACCCCTCAGACGCTCACACCGTGGCCTCTTTAAAGATAAAACAGTCCCAGGACAGGGTGTTTTCGTAAGTTGCTTCTGAAGGCTGATGCTTTTAAGCTGCACCTTAAGTTCCACTGTTATTCTCTGGCTTTTAACCATGTTTAAACTCTATTTTTAATTTAAATTAGTCTTATTTTTTATTCTCTGTGTCTGTCTGCCTTTAAAAAGTGCTATATAAATAAAAGAAACTTGAACTTGAAGCCTAAGTAAAGCTGGTATTTCTTAGGCCAGCCCAATCGTTTGGCCTCATTTCACCTCCTGAGAAGTTGGTTGTTCTTTATTTAGAAAATTCTCTGTGTGATGAAGCTGCTTTTCTATTTCTCAGGGAACTAAAGAGTTATGTATTGATCTTCTGGTGGTGTGGTCAGATCATGCTAACTCCCTTTAGAAACCACGAGTCTAACCACGATTTAACGCTGATAAAGCCTCGCTTTGCTAGAAAAACAATTTTTTCTTCTCTTACTTTCTGAATCCTCCAGCTTTATGTAGAAAATATTACAGTTTACATTACATTTTCCGCGTGGTCTCAGACTTTTGGACCCCCACTGAACATGCTCTTATTAAAATCGCCTTCACATCTATGTGTAATCACATGCACATGGGGGCGGCTGTGACTCAGGAGGTAGAGGGGGTCGACCATTAATCCTCCTGTACACAAATAGAGTATCCTCTGGTGAGACACTGAACTCCACGTTGCTCTCTTTGCTGCCATCTGGGTGTGAGTGCTGTTAGTGCAGTTCATGTATTATACATAAACATACATGCATATATACAGTGTACACACAGAAATGGAGAGTGATGTATGCCAGAGGTAATTATTTGAGAGGTGATGAGTCTTATCTTTCTAATTTAGAGAGCTGAATTCAGCCAAGAATCAAAAGTAGTAGTAGTAACACTGAAGATAAGATGAGACTTTATGGATCCCGGTTCAGTTCCATTCAGGTCAAACAGGGTCAGGGTGCTGCTGTGGTGTGTGTCGGCTCACTGGTAAGTCTCTGCTGCACTAAATGGAACAGAACCTTCATAAGTATCTGTGTGTGGACCACCACATGTCAGAATGGCTGCTGTGAAGAAGGTCTATCGCACAGGATATTAACCAGACATCAAACATGGACACTCTCCACAGGAAAGGGCAGAGCCGTCTGTAACTTCCTGAGCAGACTGGGGGTCTGTCAACATCTGCAAAAAAAACTGCTACAGATGTTTAACCAGTCCTCTTCTATACTGTGGTGTGCTGGGGAGGAAGCAGCAAGAAGAGAGACGCCGCTCACTCACTGGTGACAGCGGCAGAGAGAAGGACTCTGGACAAACTGATCTCCATTCGGGAACAACGTTTCATAGAATAGATACTTTATTGATCCCTCGAGGGGAAATTCCTCACTCAAGTCTTTTTTACATGGATTTTTACCCGAAATACAACCACACACACACACACACACACACACACACACAAAGGGCTCATAGTGTGGAGGGAGACGGTGGAGTGATAGGCAGCCAACCCTGAGGGCAGTTGCTCGGTGCTTTGCTCAAGGGCACCTCGGCAGTGCCCAGGAGGTGGCACCTTCCATACTGGACCTGAACTGGCCACCCTCCCAAGTTCCCAAGCCAAGTCTCTCTACGGACTGAGCTACTGTCACCATGACTCAATTTACACTACCTCTGCTAGATGCTGTGACTTTCATTCATTTTCTGCAGCCTAATTTAACTGTATATAGTGTTTATCTCTATTTGTAGTTTTCTATTAAAATACGTACTTCTATTTTTTGCTTATATAGTTTTATATCTGTAAAAATAGATTTTTTTCTATTTCATCTTCTTGTTCATGAGTAATATAGGTATAGTAATACAGGCTTCTTACTGGTTTTAGCACATTACACCCATTTTAGCTTCTCTTCACTGGCTCCCTGTTCGTTTTGGAATTGATTTTAAGATTTTACTGATCACTTTTAAAGCTCGTCAGGCTCCATGTTACATAGCAGACATGTTGACAGCCTTTTTAAAAGGTGCTATATAAATAACGTTATTATTAAATAAATAAATAAAGCTATTATTATTTTCTTCCACCTTATAGATAGGTCAGCTAATTGCTAATGTTAATTAGTGATTAATTTTAACAACCATGTTGAATTTTATTTATTTCCTGTGACATAAACACGGCCTGCAGGGGGCGCTCCTCCTTTTCTTTACTGCTTGTGCCCTCTGTGACACCGGAAGCGGAAGTTGTCGACAGCAGCGGCTTGTTGTGCGCTCGTGTTAGCACACCGTCTTTGTAACGTAAGAGAGACGGACTCCGCTGAATGAAACTCGGACAGTTTGGAGACTTTTGAGCGGAGCCCCGATGTTCCCTTCGTGTGGATAGAAAACACAGAGTGAAGTGAGCTCTGCGGATGTGTGTCTGCTTCCTCTTCGACTTAAAAACGGCGGTAAAAGATAAAAAGACTTAAACACGCACCATGGCGGACGTTACCGCGCGGAGCCTGCAGTACGAGTACAAAGCGGTGAGTTTGTGTGTTCGTGGATTAAACTAATAATAACTAACTAACAGTTACATGTAGAAAGAAAGAAGAGTGTCTGTAACGGCTTTAACTCGATGGAATGCTAACGAGCTAACTAGCTGTGTTTTACAGTCATGCTATGAGCAACTCGGCTAACTAGCAGCTAGCCTAGCCGGAGCTGTGCAGACTAGGAAGATAGATAGAGAGGTAGGATAGATGGGTGGATGGGTAGGTAGGTAGGTAGGTAGGTAGGTAGGTAGGTAGGTAGGTAGGTAGATGGATGGGTGAACAGGTAAATGGGTATGTATGTAGGTGGATGGATGGTTAGGTAGGTAGGTAGATGGATAGGTAGATGACTGTATTAATCTCTGAAGGGAAATTAGGTCGTCATAGCAGTCCGGTATATTTGAATACAATAAAAATAAAATAGAATAAAACACTGAAGTACAAAAAATGAAAAATAACACAGAATGGGACATGGACGCTTAAAAAACACAAGATAAATAGGTAGATAAGGTGCAGTGATATATATATATATATATGTATATATGTATATGTATATATATATATATATATATATATATATATATATATGTATATATATATATATATATATGTATATATATATATATATATATATATATGTATATGTGTGTATATATATATATATATATATATATATACATACACACAAGATATGATATATATACTATATGTATAATATATGCATAATAAATACTTGGCTATAAAACATATACATACTATAAATAATATACTATGAATATAAATATGTAAATAGAACATGATATATAATATCAGTATGGTTTATATTAACACATGTGACATGTGATGTGAAGTATATGTTCCAGTATTTGGAGTGTCGGGGTACAGAGTGCAAAAGCTGACAGGTAGATTTAGTCCATTCCTGTGATCGTGGCTCTGACCGAGGCAGATGAGTTATAGAGCCTTATTGCAGGAGGGAGGAATGATTTCTGAGCAGCGGCGTTGAATGAGTCCGTTGCCGAAGCTGCTCTTTAGTTTGTCCAGTGACAAGCTTAGAGAACTAAACGTGCTGTACTGATTCTTTTTTTGCCTTTTGTGTTGGATTATTAGAACTCAAACTTGGTGTTACAAGCCGATCGATCTCTGATCGACCGCACACGGAGAGATGAGCCCACCGGAGAGGTCCTGTCCCTGGTGGGGAAGCTGGAGGGCACCAAGATGGGTGACAAGGCGCAGAGGACCAAACCTCAGAAGCTGGAGGAGAGACGAGACAAGTCAGTACTGTCAACAGCTGTCTGTGTTAAAGTTAAAGCAACATGATGGAGTGTGTACAAGCCTTAGTCTGTTCAGATATCACCACATGTACTGCACATCGTGTGGCATGTCAGGCATCAGAATCAACTTACAGAGACTAATATTTGACAATTCAAACACGTTTCAAATCGAACTGAATTTAGTAGCTGAATAAATCAATGAATAACAGATACTATAAGTTCAATATCTTAATATGAGCATCTCAGGACAAACCTCTAACCTCAACCTGACAACACAGTAACAGTCTCTTTGACATCGTGACATCTTCTGTGCCAAAATAAACTCAGAGCTCTCTGTAAAACCTCTGCCTGTCCTCTAACACCGACATTGACCTGCAGTCTATTCTGCGAGGCAGCTCGTTAATCAGTCACTAGTAGACTGCATCAGCTTGGTCAAGTGTGGCTTGGCGAGGTTGGTTGCTAAGGCCAGCATCCAGTGTTGCGCTTCCCATCTGCCATCATGTTTACAAAGCAGGTGTGGGCACAGACGGAGCGTTTTCCCGACTCAAAGGTGGCACCAGCAGGTACCACACAGCCTGATTCCTGCAGTCCAATAGTCAATTTTGCTTAGGAAGGATCCTCACCGAGTGAAATAAAGTATTAACGATCCACTTCACTTCATGTTGTTTCCGTCTCTGTTGATTGACATGACCCTTAATGTGTTTTTTTCTCTCTCTTGTGTCTAAACAGGAGGCGAAAAAGAGACGAGGACAGGCACGACATCAACAAGATGAAGGGCTTCACCCTCCTGTCTGAAGGCATCGATGAAATGGTGGGCATCGTGTACAAACCCAAAACCAAAGAAACCAGAGAGACCTACGAGGTGCTGCTCAGCTTCATCCACGCTGCTCTGGGAGATCAGGTCAGAAAACTTTAAAGTTCAAACGTCAGCTCGTGTTTCTCATTGTTGAAGCTCGTATCGACCCGTTTATTCATCACATCTTCCTGCAGCCTCGTGATATTCTGTGCGGAGCGGCCGATGAAGTGTTAGCGGTGTTGAAGAACGACAAAATGAGGGATAAGGAACGGCGGCGTGAAGTCGAGCAGCTTCTCGGACCCGCTGATGACACGCGATACCACGTGCTGGTTAATCTGGGCAAGAAGATCACCGACTACGGAGGCGACAAAGATCTACAGAATATGGGTACTTATTAGCACATTAATGAAGTCTTGTGTTGTGTTGGTTTCCAGGAGAATATTCTCGTGATTACAGACTTTATCTTTCTTTTACAGACGACAACATCGATGAAACGTACGGCGTGAACGTCCAGTTTGAATCCGATGAGGAGGTGAGAAGAAATCTTAACGTATCCCTGATTTTAAGTTCTCGTTTTAAGTACATTGTGTCACTAACTTTCTTTTTCCTCGTTAATTAGGAGGGGGATGAAGACCAGTTTGGAGAGGTACGAGACGAACACTCAGATGAAGACAGCGAAGGAGAGGAGGCGGAGCAGGGCTGCACTCTTTCAGCTAATGTAAGTTTACAAAGACGCATCTCTTTTTGAGTTATTGCACACAACGCCACGCAGAAAGTTAATGCACAACTCTTCGTTCAGCTCGGCGCCACAGGCGACGTGATGACCGTAAAGAAAAAGGATCTGCATCCTCGAGACATCGACGCCTTCTGGCTGCAGCGCCAGCTCAGTCGATTCTACGACGACGCCATCATGTCTCAGAAGAAAGCCGATGAAGTCTTAGAAATCCTCAAGGTACGCCTGACACCCGTGAGGTTTTTGTTAAGCACATATGTTTTCCAGACTATCTCATCCATCGAGTGTTTGTAATCCACAGACTGCCAGCGACGACAGAGAGTGTGAGAACCAGCTGGTGTTGCTGCTCGGCTTCAACACCTTCGATTTCATCAAAATCCTCCGTCAGCACCGTCACATGAGTAAGTCAGCGGTCTGGAAAGAAGCAGCTTCAGATTATTTGATCTTCTTCTGCTTGATAATAACTTTCTGTCTCCTGACATACAGTTCAGTATTGTACCATGCTGGCGAGCGCTCAGAGCGAGGCGGAAAAAGAACGAATCATCGGAAAGATGGAGTCCGACCAGGAACTGTCAAAGATTCTTTACCAGCTGCAGGAGACGGAGACGGAGGATATCATCCGGGTAAGCTTAGAAAATGATTGTGCAAAGGGGTCTTTTGGTTTAGTCTGTGACGTGTTTTCATGGTTTGTTGTGTTCGTAGGAGGAGCGATCTCGCAGGGAGAGGGTGAGGAGGTCTCGTGTTGATGACATGGAAGCGATGGACATCGAACACGGAGAGGTAAGTAACATTTTCCTCCATAAATGACTGCAGCAGGTCAGTAAAATGGCTGCAGTGACGCTGAAACTGACGTGTTGTTTATATGATCCACTCTTCTCATCCTACAGTCGATGGCCTCTCGACAGTTGCTCGACCTCGATGACCTGACCTTCACTCAGGGGAGCCACTTCATGGCCAACAAGCGTTGCCAGCTGCCGGACGGCTCGTTCCGCAAACAGCGCAAAGGTTACGAAGAAGTCCACGTGCCCGCCCTCAAACCCAAACCTTTTTCTGACGACGAGGTTTGTCATTGTAAAGCAATAGTTTCAGCGATGAGCAGCATGTGTGTGTGTGTGTTCATGTCTTACATTCAGCGTATTTTTGTGTCGTCAGGTGCTTGTCGCCATCGAGAAGTTGCCCAAGTACGCACAGGCTGGATTTGAAGGTTTCAAAACGTTGAACCGCATCCAGAGCAAGCTGTTCAAGACGACCATGGAGACGGACGAGAACCTGCTTGTGTGTGCGCCTACGGTAAGCAAACCAACAGAACCATCTGCTGGAGGTTCACTCCACTTCTCTTAGATTATCTGCAACGACACGTGTGCTGCTAGATGCAGCCCTTTACCGATGTGACGTGTGCACAGACATTATCCATCAGTGCGCAGGAGAGATGCTACAGTTTGGGTATTATCAGACTTAGCTCAGCCACAGATGAAGAAATATCAAAGACCAAATCCTGGATCTTTTCTGTAACCACTCACAGTTTAATAAACCAAAAAATTGCACTGCTAAATAACTTCATTTGAAGAATTTCTCCTGTAATTCTGCTCTTCGTCGTGCATGCAGGGAGCTGGTAAGACTAACGTTGCTTTGATGGCGATGCTGAGAGAAATTGGAAAGCACATAAACCTGGACGGAACCATCAACGTGGACGACTTCAAGATCATCTACATCGCACCGATGCGTTCGCTGGTACAGGAGATGGTGGGAAGCTTCAGTAAGGTGAGCACGCGGCCTCTTTCCTGCAGAGATCTGTGTGTGCTCGACGTAGAACAGTTGTTTTAGCGTCTTGTGTTCTCTTGTTACCCAGCGCTTGGCAAGTTACGGCATCACCGTGTCCGAGCTGACGGGAGACCACCAGCTCTGCAAAGAGGAGATAAACGCCACTCAGATCATCGTGTGCACCCCCGAGAAGTGGGACATCATCACCCGTAAAGGTGGAGAGCGTACCTACACCCAGCTAGTGCGGCTCATCATCATCGTAAGTGCTAAAACACACCTTGTACAGTCCTATTACATGTGAGGATGATTTGATATAAAACTCAAAGTGAATGTGTTGTTCAGGATGAAATCCACCTGCTGCACGACGACCGTGGACCCGTGTTGGAATCTCTGGTGGCGAGGACCATCCGCAACGTGGAGCTGACCCAGGAGGATGTGCGTCTGCTGGGCCTCAGCGCCACGCTGCCCAACTACGAGGACG
This sequence comes from Argyrosomus regius, assembly GCA_946959425.1. Taxonomy (NCBI): domain Eukaryota; kingdom Metazoa; phylum Chordata; class Actinopteri; family Sciaenidae; genus Argyrosomus; species Argyrosomus regius. The sequence goes on along the minus strand of OX336890.1, from coordinate 2,105,187 downwards.
TGGCGACCTGCCTGCGCGTGGATCCCGCCAAGGGACTCTTCTACTTCGACAACAGGTATGACCGGCTTGGAGAAGAGAAGGACACCCTCCATAGCGGCTTGTTTTGGTTATTCATTCTCTGATGACTTCACTCTTTTTCTCTGCAGTTTCCGCCCTGTGCCGCTGGAGCAGACTTATGTCGGCATCACGGAGAAGAAAGCCATCAAACGTTTCCAGATCATGAATGAGATCGTCTATGAAAAGATAATGGAGCACGCCGGAAAGAACCAGGTGAGTCCTGTCTAATCCCTCTGGTTTAATGACATGAGTCCTCTACCTGTTGCTCTACACGACCTCCTGAACTGAGAGACCTCTAACGTTCACTTGTCTCCACCAGGTGCTCGTGTTTGTCCACTCCAGGAAGGAGACGGGAAAGACCGCCAGGGCCATAAGAGACATGTGCTTGGAGAAGGACACGCTGGGTCTGTTCCTCAGAGAAGGTTCAGCATCCACTGAAGTGTTGAGAACTGAAGCAGAGCAGTGCAAGGTGAGCGGACCTGAAACTTAATTTAAAGTTCCTTGTGTTCCTCATCAGAATCCTGTCAGACTTACACCTGATGTTTCTCATCCAGAACCTCGAGCTGAAGGATTTGCTGCCGTACGGCTTCGCAATCCACCACGCCGGTATGACCAGAGTGGACCGTACGCTGGTTGAGGATCTGTTCGCTGATCGACACATCCAGGTTCTGGTGTCCACGGCTACTCTGGCTTGGGGTGTCAACCTGCCGGCACACACTGTCATCATCAAAGGCACTCAGGTGTACAGCCCGGAGAAAGGCAGGTGGACTGAACTCGGAGCGCTGGACATTTTACAGGTGAGTCTGTGCAGGCTGGATGCTGACATACAGGAGAGAGGACAGTCATAACTTGACAACTTGTGTCTTATTTCAGATGCTTGGTCGAGCCGGTCGTCCTCAGTACGACACAAAGGGAGAGGGAATCCTGATCACGTCTCACGGAGAGCTGCAGTACTACCTGTCTCTGCTCAACCAGCAGCTGCCCATCGAGAGTCAGATGGTGGGCAAGCTGCCCGACATGCTCAATGCTGAGATCGTGCTGGGCAACGTGCAGACCGTGAAGGTGAGCTGCGCGTAAAGACGTCAGATGTGTCAACGCTGATCAAATATTCTGTTTCTTTTCTAACTTGTGTGATTTGATGTGTCAGGACGCTGTGAACTGGCTCGGCTACACCTACCTGTATGTGCGCATGCTCCGCAACCCCACCCTGTACGGCGTCTCCCACGACGACCGGAGTTCAGACCCCCTGCTGGAGAGACGCAGGACGGACCTGGTGCACACGGCAGCCAACGTCCTGGACAAGAACAACCTCGTCAAATACGACAAGAGGACCGGCAGCTTCCAGGTAAGCAGCTCGTAATCATCCTTTTTTTGTTTTTATAGTGACGGATTTGACTTTAAATGTTGACTCTTTGCCCGTTTACCTGAAGGTGACAGATCTGGGACGCATCGCCAGTCACTTCTACATCACCCACGACTCCATTCAAACCTACAACCAGCTGCTGAAGCCGACGCTCAGTGAGATCGAGCTCTTCAGAGTCTTCTCGCTGTCCTCAGAGTTCAGGAACATCACCGTGAGAGAGGTACGGCTGGTCTCCACACCTCAAACCTTCAAACCTCAGACAAACCTTCGTTCAGCGTGCTGAGTTTAAATCCTGTTCTGTCTTTTTAGGAGGAGAAGCTGGAGCTGCAGAAGCTGCTGGAAAGAGTTCCTATTCCTGTGAAGGAAAGCATCGAGGAGCCCAGCGCGAAGGTAGCATTCATCACCAGAAATCAGCTCATAAAACTACATAAAACTAAAGAATTAATTAAATCCCAATTATTGTGTCTTATTATTTCAGATCAACGTTCTGCTCCAGGCGTACATCTCTCAGCTCAAACTGGAAGGCTTTGCTCTCATGGCCGACATGGTGTACGTCACACAGGTGAGGAAGAAGCTTAACCAAGAGACAGAGAGCATCACAACACAAAGCACAAAAGCTTCCCAAGTTTTGCCGGGAAGTTGCAGCCACACCACAAACAAATTCCCCCGATACAACAGAAATTATATAAACGTCACTCACTTCATATGAAGCGTGTAATGCACAGAAATGCTGACGATGTCACGCAGGTTTTAACATATTGACACAGCGTCACGAGATCTTAAATTTCAGCGTTACAGAGCCCGATGTGAAGGAAAATATTTACATCATACCGATCACTGTCAACTCATTAATTCTTGTTCAATCCAAAAAAATCCAGTCACGTCGGATAAGTTTCATAGTGTTTATTAAAAGAATAACAAACAACTTAACGTGGCATAATGTAACAAAATTAGACGAGACGATCAACAGAAATCGTCTGAATCGTGCCACCAAGTGAACAGGTAAAATAAAGTGAAACCACCCAACACACACCGTGTGTGTGATCTAAACAAATAAAGGACACAAGCTACATACACATTTTATCTCTGTATGTTTAAACCAAGAGTTTCTGAAAATGTCGACGTCAAACAGTCTATGAATAATATTTAATTAGTGTTAGTAATCAGATAAAATGTCAGTTTTGTTGTCATGAGGTTAATTTGATAAATTTTGTCTTTCAGAGCGCCGGACGTTTGATGCGCGCCATATTTGAGATTGTACTGAACAGAGGCTGGGCTCAGCTGACGGATAAGACCATGAATCTTTGCAAGATGATCGACAAGAGGATGTAAGTGTGATTCTCTCCTCTCCTCTCCTAAACTGTTTATGGTTTATGGTTTATGATGGATTCTTTATCCGCGTCCTCCACAGGTGGCAGTCGATGTCTCCGCTGCGACAGTTCAAGAAGCTGCCGGAGGAGGTGATCAAGAAGATCGAGAAGAAGAACTTCCCCTTCGAGCGTCTCTATGACCTCAACCACAACGAGATCGGTGAGTTTTCCTCCTCCACAACACACTCGATGAGTCCCTCCTCATCAGCCTGGAGAGTCATTAGTAAAGTCATGTGTTTCGTTTGTCAGGCGAGCTGATCCGAATGCCTAAAATGGGGAAGACGATCCACAAATACGTCCACCAGTTCCCCAAACTGGACCTGGCTGTCCACCTGCAGCCCATCACCCGCTCTACACTGAAAGTGGAGCTCACCATCACGCCTGACTTCCAGTGGGATGACAAGGTCGGTACTTACACCCACGATGCTCTGCACCTAACCTGTCTGTCTCTGAGCTTCCTGACACTTTAAATTCTCCTCTCTCAGATTCATGGATCGTCCGAGGCGTTCTGGATCCTGGTTGAGGACGTGGACAGTGAGGTCATCCTCCACCACGAGTACTTCCTGCTCAAAGCCAAGTACGCCCAGGACGAGCACCTCGTCACCTTCTTCGTCCCCGTGTTCGAGCCTCTGCCGCCGCAGTACTTCATCCGTGTGGTGTCAGACCGCTGGCTCTGTGAGTAAATTCATTAAAACGTGTCATCACACGATCTGTCTGTAAGCATCTCGACTAACTGCTACTGTTTCTTTTCAGCCTGTGAGACTCAGCTGCCGGTGTCCTTCCGTCACCTCATCCTACCAGAGAAATACCCCCCGCCGACTGAGCTGCTGGACCTGCAGCCGCTGCCCGTCACCGCCCTCAGGAACTCCGCCTTTGAGGCTCTCTACCAGAACAAGTTCCCCTTCTTCAACCCCATTCAGACACAAGGTGCAGACATGAAACGTTCAATAAAAAAGACAGCTTCCCCCCTCGGGTGTTTCCACTTTTGGTTCCACGTCACATTGTCTGACTCAGTCGTGTTGTTTCTGTCCCTCCAGTGTTCAACGCCGTGTACAACAGTGATGATAATGTGTTCGTGGGCGCTCCCACCGGCAGCGGAAAGACCATCTGTGCCGAGTTTGCTATTCTGAGGATGCTGCTGCACAACGCCGAAGGTCGCTGCGTCTACATCACCCCGATGGAAGCCCTCGCCGAGCAGGTATGACGTCATTTGGAACTCACCTCAAACCCAGCGCTGCTTCCTTTTCCTGTTTAACATAATCCTGTCCGTCTTTGTCTCTCAGGTGTTTGTCGACTGGCACCAGAAGTTCCAGGACATCCTGAATAAAAAGGTGGTGCTGCTGACGGGTGAAACCAGCACAGATCTGAAGCTCCTGGGAAAAGGTGACATTATCGTCAGCACACCAGACAAATGGGACATCCTGTCTCGACGCTGGAAGCAGAGGAAGAACGTCCAGAACGTCAGCCTCTTCGTCGTGGACGAGGCTCACCTCATCGGAGGAGAAAACGGGGTAAGAGCAACAACCAGTGATCAGATGTGAGTCATTCATAGAGTGTGCAGCATGTTAATGTCCCTCGTTTCTCCTCGTCAGCCCGTGTTGGAGGTCATCTGCTCCAGGATGAGGTACATCTCCTCTCAGATCGAGCGTCCGATCCGCATCGTGGCCCTCAGCTCGTCGTTGTCCAACGCCAAAGACGTGGCTCACTGGCTGGGCTGCAGCACCACAGCCACATTCAACTTCCACCCCAACGTCAGGCCCGTTCCTCTGGAGCTCCACATCCAGGTCTGTAAACTGTGTGTGACAGCAGAAAGAAGACAGCCAGGTTCCTGATGTGCTGCTAACTCTTCTGCTCTGTTCTGTTCAGGGCTTCAATGTGAGTCACACTCAGACTCGCCTGCTGTCCATGGCTAAGCCGGTCTATCACGCCATCATGAAGCACTCTCCCTCCAAGCCGGCCGTCGTGTTCGTCCCGTCCCGCAGACAGACTCGCCTCACGGCCATCGACATCCTCACCTTCTGTGCTGCTGACGTGGTCCCTCAGAGGTCGGTGAGATCAGACAAAACAGACCGTGTGGAGGTGCTGATGTCGCCGCCGGACGCAGACTAAAAGTTTCTCGTCTCCTTCCAGGTTCTTGCATTGCACGGAGAAAGACCTCGCTCCGTTCCTGGACAAAATAAACGACCCGACTCTGAAAGAGACCGTGGCCAACGGCGTGGGCTACCTGCACGAGGGCCTGTCTGCAATGGAACGCAAGATCGTGGAGCAGCTCTTCAACTCCGGTACGACTCGCTCCTCCACACCTTCATCATCTCACATGCCAGTTTTAGACTGAATAATTATTTTTGGCGTCTTCTCCTCCTCTGACAGGTGCCGTTCAGGTGGTCGTGTCCTCTCGTTCACTCTGCTGGGGCATCAACATCTCTGCTCACCTCGTCATCGTCATGGACACGCAGTACTACAACGGCAAAATCCACGCGTAAGCCTCCCCAGTGGTCTTATTAAGGCGTGTACTCTGTTTGTTGTGTTGTGTTGGTGACGTTCTCCTCTTGTTCTCTCAGATATGTGGACTATCCCATATACGACGTCCTCCAGATGGTGGGCAAAGCCAACAGACCCATGCTAGATGACGAGGGACGCTGTGTCATCATGTGTCAGGGCTCCAAGAAGGTACAAAGACCGCTGATCTTTTCCGTAAAGCAACGACTGTATGACAACGAGAACAAACCAAATGTTTCTTTTCTTGACAGGACTTCTTCAAGAAGTTCCTGTACGAGCCGCTGCCGGTGGAGTCTCACCTGGATCACTGCCTCCACGACCACTTCAACGCCGAGATCGTCACCAAGACGGTGGAGAACAAGCAGGACGCCGTGGACTACCTGACGTGGACGTTCCTCTACCGCCGTATGACTCAGAACCCGAACTACTACAACCTGCAAGGTGAGTCCAGAGAGGAATTAGGTGTGGTGTCTCCTGGATCGATGTTGGAAGAACAGCCTGTGAATGTTCGTGTTTCTCTCGTCAGGCATGTCCCATCGTCACCTGTCGGACCACCTGTCCGAGCTGGTGGAGCACACGTTACACGACCTGGAGCAGTCCAAGTGCATCAGCATAGAGGACGAGATGGACGTAGCACCGCTCAACTTGGGCATGATCGCTGCCTACTACTACATCAACTACACCACCATCGGTTTGTACCAACACAACACTCACACTCACCTGATTCATACATCTGTAGTGTGTGTGTGGAAAAATTTAACTTTGTGTCTGTTTGTGTTTGGCAGAGTTGTTCAGCATGTCCCTGAACGCCAAGACAAAGATCCGAGGGTTGATTGAGATCATCTCCAACGCCGCCGAGTACAAGAACATTCCCATCAGGCATCACGAGGACGCACTCCTCCGCCAGGTAAACGGACAACTCAAATATGAGAAGGTTTGAGTGGGACCACGTCCTGGTGTTCCGTGTTGTAACGGCTTGTTTCTGTGTTTCAGTTGGCGCAGAAGGTGCCGCACAAACTCAACAACCCGAAGTTCAACGATCCCCACGTGAAGACCAACCTGCTGCTGCAGGCTCACCTCTCCAGGATGCAGCTGAGCGCCGAGCTGCAGTCGGACACCGAGGAGATCCTGAGCAAGGTGCACATTAACGCCGATCCCAGCTCTGAAGTTTCTGGATTGATTCCTGCGTGTGTGTGTTTAACCTAAGTGTGTGTGTTGTGTTTGTAGGCAGTTCGTCTGATCCAGGCCTGTGTCGACGTGCTGTCCAGTAACGGCTGGCTCAGTCCCGCTCTGGCAGCGATGGAGCTGGCTCAGATGGTCACTCAGGCCATGTGGTCCAAGGACTCGTACCTCAAGCAGCTGCCGTTCTTCACCTCAGAGCACATCAAGCGCTGCACAGACAAGGTACACCACTGTTTTCTCCTTCTAAAAACACACTTCATAAAAGCTAGCTCCACATGTCTGACCTCCGCTCTTTCCATCAGGGGGTGGAGAGCATCTTTGACATCATGGAGATGGAGGATGAGGACAGAACCGGCCTGCTGCAGCTCTCAGACGCTCAGATGGCCGACGTGGCTCGCTTCTGTAACCGATACCCGAACATCGAGCTGTCGTACGAAGTGGCAGAAAAGGAAAACATCAAGAGGTACGAGAGGGTTCGGATCAGTCGTCGCAATGTCTGTATCCGAGATATTTTGGCTGCTGCATGTGCATATGTAGCATATTTACATATTTAGAAGCACATAAAACAGAAAAATTAGCAAATCTGAGCAAGTAAACAAAGTCTGGCTGGAAAAACGCTCCTGGTGGAGTTTGAAGTTGCGTGTAGAACGGACCAAAACAGCGTCACAGCGGCGTGCCTCGGTGAGACCGGCAGTCCTACATTAGTTGCTCTTGTCTTGTAAACGACTAGAGAAAGAGTCAAATAAGCACTTTAGTTTTTTAATACCTGTTTCTGAAAATAAAATCAGATGATCGAAGGATACGCTGACTGTAAATCAAGTCATGAAGCTGCAAAGAAAGGAGTTAAACAGGATAGTGGTGTCTAATCTTCATCATCTCCATCCCACGCTGTTATTTTTGGCGAGTGTTGACGTACGTCTCTGTTTCTTCACAGTGGCAGTCCGGTTCTGGTTCAGGTTCAGCTGGAGAGAGAGGAGGAGGTGACCGGGCCTGTCATCGCACCTCTCTTCCCACAGGTAAATCCCATGATTTTACATTTCTGAGAAGTCTCTGTGGTTGTGTTTAATGGACGTGTAACGAGAGTGAATGTTTGAATTACAGAAACGTGAGGAGGGCTGGTGGGTCGTGATCGGAGACCCCAAATCGAACAGCCTGATCTCCATCAAGAGGCTGACTCTGCAGCAGAAAGCAAAGGTCAGCGAGGGCCGCACACTTATTCTAAAAATAACGCTTCAAACCAGCAGAGGGGACTCATGGTGTTTATCTCTTCTGTCCGCAGGTCAAACTGGACTTTGTCGCTCCAGCGATGGGCGTTCATAACTACACCCTGTACTTCATGAGCGACGCCTACATGGGCTGCGACCAGGAGTACAAGTTCAGTGCGGACGTGAAGGAGGCGGACAGCGATGGAGACAGCGACTCGGACTAATCAGTGACCCGACGCGTTTTGTTTTATATCGAGGGATCAGTCGATGTTTGTTTGTTTTTTTTACTGTAGATATCCAGCATGTCATCATCCCGTGTGTCATTTTATTCAATATACATGTGTCAGTTTAGATCATCAGTCCAGGATTAATGTACAGGATCCATCACTGAAGCCTCTCAGTGGATTAAGTATATGTAACTTTATACTCACTGATCTGTCAGTTTTGATGGAAATTTGATCAATTAAAGATTAAAAATTACGTTTTTTTCAGCTCTTATTCCAGACCGGGTCTTTAATCACTGAACTAAAGTGTCCAGTTATATTTTTAAATTTAAGTTTTCTTGTTGTGAGATGTGATTCTTGGACTGGTCAGGTGTTTTTAGTATGACGTGCTGTCTGGACTATTTTTTGCAATAAAGAGAAGCCATGCGATTGTTTATATATATCGTCTTTATATTTATTTATATAAACATGAAACATGAAGACAAAGCACAAGATGAGCTGAAGCATTACCAGTTTAGACGCTAACGTCATGACGTGTGGCAACTACACTTCCCAGTGTAACATCGCATTCAGCGACGGGTCGGGTCAACGTTAAAGCTCTACTGTTCCTCTTGGAACCTCCAGATGCTGATCTCTCCGTCGTCGCTGCAGGCGGCCAGGAGTCCCGCCTCCTTCGGGTTCCAGGTGACACAGTTGACATCCTGTTGGTGAGCTCTGGTCACCTGAGCAGCCAGCGAGAACACCGGCTGGTCCGGATTGGACGTCTCGTCCTCTTTGAACACTCGCACTGTGTCGTCGCCGCAGGCGGTAGCGAGGGCACCGGTCAGCCGACACCTGAAGAGAGAAGACTATGTTTAAGTGTCATTTCTGATTAACCATAAAAAGTTGTCAATTTTACATCCAATGAAGCGCTTTCTCTCTTCTGACGCCGCCGGAGCGGAGTGCTTCCTGTTTGATCCAGTCTATGAGTGATTGTGAGGGCTGCTACAGTCATCTATGTCCGGGCCTCACTGATTACTGTACAAAAGCACAACTTTATTCAAACTGGATCCGTTTTTATACACAATATATTTGCTGCTTTTCCCTCTGATGTCCTCCGACTGCTCAGCTAACGACCCACAGGTGACCTCAACGATTCACAGGTGAACTTAACGACCCACAGGTGACCATAACGACCCACAGGTGACCATAACGATTCACAGGTGACCATAACGACCCACAGGTGACCATAACGATTCACAGGTGACCTTAACGATTCACAGGTGAACATAACGACCCACAGGTGACCATAACGATTCACAGGTGTCCTCAACGACCTACAGTCGGGGTCCTGTGTGACAGCTATGTATTCTCGTCATGTTTCAGCAGCTGTTGTAACTACGGCAACCGCAGATGCATCGACTGAAGGTCGACTGAGAGTCCATCGTACCTGTACAATACATGAAAACCAGATGAGTCTTACCAGGCGACATCGTACACCGTTCGTCCGTGGTACCCAGACAGAGTGCAGACACACTTCCACGACAAGTCGTCTGTTGAACAAGCAGAGCAGAAACATCCATCAACTCATTCATTTAATGCAAAATGTGCGTTAAATTTAGGTTTCGTCAACAGCTCACCCTGTCCACTTTCAGGCGGATACTCCTTCCAAATCTTCACGGTGCGGTCGTCGCTGCAGGACGCAATCCTCTGTCCTGAAGCGTCAAAAGACAAACCCCACACCGTGGACGTGTGTCCTTTCAGGGTGGCCCGACACTCCCAGTCGTCGTCCTCCTCTTTGTAAATACAGATGTTGTTGTCGTAGCTGGCTGAAGCCAGCAGCTGTGTGAACGCACGGTGAATACACGGTGAGATAACGGAAGCAGCAAACTGACGAGTCATTCACAGAGCAGAGAGTGTGTGATCTACCTCCTGGGTCGGATGCCAGACAACATGCTTGACGTCTTGTGTGTGAGAGTTGACGACGGTGACACACTCGTACTCGTCTTCTTCGTCCACTGTGGAAGAGAAAGAGTTCATTCATGGACATACAGAGAGGATTGATGCCGTGATCTGAGGGAGCTTGAACACAAACCTTCCCACACCCAGACGCTCTTGTCTCGGCTGCACGTGGCCAGCAGATTCCCTGAAGGAGCCCACGCCACACACTTCACCTCGTTTTCATGTCCCTCCAACACAGTCAAACTCTGGAAGACACATGGAAACCTCTTGAGTAAAACCTACATGAAAGGTTCAGCAAAGTGGAGATGAAACATCTCGTCTGACCTCAAAATCGTCGTTCTTCTTTTTCCAGATGCACGTGGTCGCATCGAAGCTGGCCGAGGCGAGATAATTCCCACACGGAGACCACGCCACCTTCCTCACGGTGCGCTGGTGTCCGTCCTGGAGGACGCTCTTACAAATCCAAGAGTCACCTGAAAGAGGAGAACGTGAGGAAGGAAGATCAGCCATCGTACAATCATACTGTTTATACTGGGGCCCTTTAATTTATCTTCGTTAACTGTACTAGCAATCCAACGTGTACTGAATAAATGACATGAAGACAAGCTCATAAATGTGAAAGGCTTCCCTCTAGCTGTTCACCTGTGACTGCTTGTGATACGTTTTAAACTTTAATGTTAACAGACTTTGCATTACTCATAATAAGTCATGATTAAAACATTACAATTCATTCTTTGTTATCTGACTTCAGTTGTTAGATTTGTTCACGCCTGATTGGCTTAGATTTGGTGACATTACCATTTAAAAAAATAATATTATAATTGTGACAATGAAAATAAAACTGTTACAGTATTTGTATGTAACTTTTATTGATAATTTAAGTTATTTTTGGCCACCAGGCATCTTCACATTGTCAAATCTGACCCTCTTTAAAAGAAGTTTGGACACCGCTGGGATCACAGATGTTGCTGTGTTATGTATTTTACTGTTATAGTAGTATTCGTATTAGTAGTAGACTCCAGACCTAGTATCTAAACAAACAAACAAAAGCAATAGAAAGAAACTAACTAACTAACTGTTGGCCCGTACGGGGATCGAACCCGCGACCTTGGCGTTATCAGCACCACGCACAGGATTTGTACGTCAATGTGATGTAGTTCCTCGTTGATTAGCCAAAAACAGACTTTTCTATTTATTAATATTTCATCTAAGACTTCCAGAATATCTCTAACATGATATAATTATATATATTATTATAATTTTGTCCGTATCAGCTACACCTGTCCTGTGCCAATGTCAACTCAGATTATTTCTGTTTTATTTGAACCCATAATCACATTTTAACTTCTCACATAGGAGATATTACAAATAAGAAATGAAGGTGAAGATTATTTAGTGTGATTTAAAGTGTTTTTATTTGTTTTAAACTGAGTAAAGTGACTTTATGATCAGTCAGGAGAGGTTTAACTCTTTAAAACTGGTGCAGTTACTGTATATGAGCAGTAATGAGCAGTGAGGACTGTTTTATTATGATATTATAACGTTATTTAACTTATAAATGTCGCTTTGTGTTCGTCTTGTTCACGGCTCACCTTCTCGTCCCCATATCCGGATGGCCTTGTCTCCGCCGCATGAGGCCAGCAGCGTCCCGGACGGGCTCCAGCTGACGAACCAGCACCGAGAGTCCGGGTGTGCGCTGAGTCTCTGGACCAGAGACAACCCGTCCGCCATGTCTGAGCCGAGTTTTAAACGTTTATTTCCGCCCGTCTGTGAGCCGCTGTCACCGCCGCCGCTGTCTCCCGTCCCCGTTAACCGCCGCAGAGGGGGTTTATCTGGCGCGAGGTAAATCCGTTAACGGACAGCACGAGGCACCGTAACAACCCGCACAGAGGATCAAAGACACCGTCCGAAACTATATTTTAATTTAATAAATTTAACGTGTCTGCACCAAAAAACAAAGTACGAAAGTTCACAAACACAACCATGTCGGAAGTGCCGCCATTTTGGTTAATTCTAGAGATGTGTCGTTCGTGAACGAGCCGGTTCAAAGAGCCGGTTCTTACGTGAGCCGTTGAGTGATGGTGGTCAATCATGGAAAAAATAAAATATATAATAAACAAATAAATTAAATGGTTATATTTATCAAATGATTTGAACTATAAACTAATTTTCCATTTAACTTAAACAATTTTGATTGTTTTTTATTAAAAAATCGCTGAATTTTCGCATTTCCCGTTCAAATACGGAGAAGAGACGCACGGTGCGGCAGCAGCAAGCTGAGCCTCACCTTGGATTGCGCAATCCCTCACAAACTGTGCTCTGCCATGCAATGAGAGCGTGTTACTGTCTCTCTGTATGTCGCCAATCAAATGTTTCAAATACTTTTAATATATGCCCCCCTGACTTTCCATAGTTTAGCTGATGTATATAGCCTAATATATGTGTGTAACCTGTTTCATGTGCTCAGCGATCTTACAACGGCAGTGAAGAGGCACTAGGTGAGGCAGGCAGTTCTCTTGCTGCATGGTAGGGGGCAGTGATCTCCACTGAGACGGAGAGACTTTTAAAACTGAAAGAAGACAAGGAAGATTTCTACAAAAAAGTAACGGACATTTTTGTCCAGAGGGATCCGCGCATGGACTTCATTTATAAGTAAGGGTAAGACCATTGTAACTTTTTTAAATGAAATGTGCGTCACGTGGGCTACAGTTTGTGTAAAGAATGGTGATATGAGATATGAAACATAACCCGTTAACTGCTGCCGATCAAATGGTGAATAATCTACTCTATTGGATTCATATATATATATATACAAATCATATGTCAAAACAGCGCTAAATTTGGCTGAATTATGATAGTGGTAACATGAAGAGCCGTTTGGGAGCCGAAAGGGCCGGCTCTTTTTGATGAGCTGAGTCAAATGATCTGACTCCCTAAAAAGAACCGAACTTCCCATCACTACAATGCATTATGGGGGCTTTTTTCCGTGAAGACGGTTAAAAACGGTTAATAAAATTAATATACCACAACTAAGACGACTATATATTAAAGTATAAATATTATTGATTATATATTTTATATAATAATAATAATAATAATAATAATAATAATAATAATATGTTATAAGCCAAATGCAGTTCCTTGAACGCCCACTTGAGGCTGAATCAAAGCAACGTCAAAATATTGCATAATTAATAGATTTATTCATTTATTATCTAAAAAAACATTAATTAAAAGGTACTGAAATTATGTGACGAACAGATATGCAGACAGCGCACTGATTGGTTGGATTTAGTCACATGTGTTCTTACACCTTTCCTCGTTAGTATAGTGGACAGTATCTCCGCCTGTCACCGACGGGGAGGATGTCTAATCTTTTCTGTTTGTTTTGACCCTTAAAGACACAAAAACAGCGACAATATAATATAAATATTATATTATGATATATAAATAAAATATAAAAATGTTTTTAAAGGTTTGCATACACATAATTTCGATTTTTAAGTTCTTCTTGTGCGACAACAACAGAGAAAAGACCTGAATTCATCATCACCATCGATATGACAGTAAATAAACAAACAAAACATTCTGCAAAGGCTTTTTACTCTTTATTTTTTTAATTACATGACTTAATGATCCTGTCTCAATATAAAATACAAGATATAACTTACAAATAAAAATTATCAATCATCAATATCAAAATGAAAATGTGTGCTCCTGAAATAATTTCATCCAAGAGCCCTACGTGACTTTTTTCACAACGAATATTTCAGTCATCACACACACTGTGATCATGATAAATACAGTTCAATAAGTTACAGATTTATATTATATTCAATCTCAAGAAGGCACTTTTATAAGATTTCAAATTGATTAAATGAAGCGATTGATCTGAAAATATTTCTTCTGATTGAGACACAGTTAACTAGGAATGCTTACAGTTTTTTCTATTTCTAAAGGACTCCTGAGGCGTAGAAGTTTTACATTCAATTCACATGAATTACAGTAAATATACAAAAGGACAAGAACAGATGGAGCATACACTTGAACATGTAAACACGAATTATACAATCAAATTTATAAAGAGAATTACAATCGTCACAATATATTTTGAATATTAAAGCAATAGTTCGACATTTTGGGAAAAAAACACTTATTCACTTTCCTCGAAGAGAAGACTGATACCACTGTCGTACCTTTACACTAAATATGCCAGTGTCCCATTAGCTTAGCTTAGCACAATGACTGTAAACAAAGGGAAACGGCTAGCCTGTGTCTATCCAGAGGCTCCATTATTTGCCTAGCAACCTTACAATGACAACAAGACACCAGCAAGTCACTGCGCCTCATTTCTGTTACTTTTGGACAGAGCCAGGCTATCTATTTCCCTTTGTTTACAGTCTTTGTGCTAAGCTAAGCTATCAACCAGCAGTGAGTTAGTTTAGCTTAGCACAATGTTTGTAAACAAAGGGAAACAGCTAGCCTGTGTCTGTCCAGGGGCTTCCTGGAACTTCCTTTAGTTACCTAGCAACCTTACAATGACAACAAGACTCCAGGAAGTCACTGTGCCTCATGTTTGGACAGAGCCAGGCTAGCTGTTTCCCTTCGTTTCCAGTCTTTATGCTAAGCTAAGCTTATCCAGCTGGTGGTGAACAGCTAGCTTAGCACAAAGACTGGAAACAAAGGGAAACAGCTAGCCTTGTGTCTATCCAAAGGTAACGACATCAGCCACATTATATCTCGTTTGTTTAATCTGTCTCTTTGCCAAGAGCAGTGACTTCCTGGAGCCTCCCAATGACAGCAAGACTCCAGGAAGTCGCTGCCATGAAATAGTCCACCACCTGTTAACTTTAAAGTGTCATTTTTGTTACTTCTGGACAGAGCCAGGCTAGCTGTTTCCCTTTGTTTCCAGCCTTTATGCTAAGCTAAGCTATCTGGCTGCTGGTGATAGCTTCACATTCACCGTATAGACATGAGAGTGGTGTCAATCTTCTCATCTAAGGCTCAGCAGGAAGGCTAATAAGCTAATTTCCCAAAATGTCGAAGCATTCCTTTAAAGTCATTAAACCAAAATGACAAAATGGCAGCAATACAGAACGTACACCAACAATCTGATGTGCTGTCAGTGTTCATTACATCACAACATATTCTAGCTGTACAGTTCAGTTATCATGAGGTCGGACGTTACTGGTGCAAAGTGGATCACACAGTTTATGTTCACTGTAGGCGACAGATCCTCTCCGTAATGCTGCTGGATAGTGAATGACTTGTTATGAAGCTGTTCTGAGTGAGTTTCCACCACTACAGGAGCTGACTACAGCTGACGTCCGCGAGGTTGTGAACCACGAAAACCCATCACTCAAAGACTCCGACTATTATGATGAGTAAAAGGAGGGAAAGTGCAGCCACACACATGGCAATGCAGAGAAGTTTCTGTCAAAAACAGAGAGGAAAGAGTCATTACAAATCATTTAAATCATCCAACGGCTGCATGAATGGATGAATGAATGGGCGGATGAATGTTTAATGATGGAAGTTGATGGAAGTGTTACCTCCGAGCAGTAATCAGGGTAGATCTCATACAGGTGGTTTGGTTAGTCCAACAGACAGGCCAACAATTAGTGCAATGACAGCAAGCAGGATCAACAGAGCAAAGGCAATGATAATGTATTTCTGCCAAGTGAAGAAGAAGAAGAAGAAGATGTTACGGTAGATTTAAAGCAACATTTTGTACCATAAACTAACAGATTTGAAATCCTGTTGATCTACACTGACCTGTGATCAGGTGAATGGTGTCTCTGTCATTCGTACGTCTGTTCTCACACTATGTAACTTTGGGCTCCGGGTCGGGAGAAGTATGTAACGCTTTACGGCACTAAGTCACACACCACCAACTATTTCACTGATTTTGGTGAAACTGGATCATATTTTATGGAGAAAATGTTTTCTGGTCTCAACTCTCTGTGATTTACAGAGTTTCCTGATGGACAGCGAAGTAAACTGCTGACAACTGTAGCTGCTGTTAGCTCAGTTTGTTAGCCAGACTGTGACCTCAGAGCAGAGTTTGTACCACAGGCGTTTTAGACCACCGGGAAAAAGAAGAGGAGGTTTACAGGGGAATGCTGACAGGTGGTGTCGTGCCAGAACAGGAGCTGAGCGAGCAGGCAATGTAACCGGGCTCAGCAGCCTCTATGGACATAATGGCAGAGGAGAAAAGACAGAAGCAAGAGTAAATCTGGGACTGACTTTTAGTGGTTGGTGAGAGCTTGGTGAAATAAAAGGCTGAAAGACAGACGCCGAGCTGGGCTGACTGCTGTCGGACTAGTAAGTAAAATTAGCTGGCTGCTATGTCTGCTGTTGGTGACCTTGCTTGATGTTTGGCTGTTTTTGATAATAAGTAATGTAATCAGAACAAATACACGTGTACAGCTACCGTAGATACTAGTTTTTACGCAATGTTGCTTTATGTGGTCACATGTTATTGAACTGATCTTGTATAAGTGACATGATTAGAAAGGAACACGTACCCTCCTGGATTTCTTCTGGTATCTCACGGCTTTTTTGGTCTCTTCCTTTGCACTGCAAATGTATTCGGCTGCGTTGGAGACGTTCTTCTCAATGTTGTTAACCATTTCCCCCTGTAAACAAGAGAATCAGGATATTTACTGCATCTAATATTGGGTTTGTTTTGGTAGTATTGGTAAAGAAACACAGAGTGTGCATTGGTGTAGATATGAAGTTTACATGGAACATGTATCCAGATTCTCAGTGTCTTGATTTATTACCGTCTTAGCCACTATGAGAGAAACTTGAAGAGGTGTTTACATGCCACAGTACCCTGGTTTCCATCAAAGTACTCCTGGTAGTACATCCAGGTTTCTTAAAATGAGTTGTTGCTTCATACTGCTACACTTGTGAGATGTTAGAAAGCATCACAAAGTAGATACTACAAGATTGAGCTGTTACCTGAGTTTCTACCAGCATCGCCATGTCCATGAACATCGCATGGAGCTCCCTGATGCTCGACTCCAGGCGCATGATGTCCTGGTGTCGTGACTCAATCTCGTTCAGGGCCTGACGTGTGATCTGTGAATCAGAGATGATCTGAGGGAGAAAGATAGAGAGGTCAAATAAAACACCAAACATATGTTCCCACGGCACACTACACCTCCTCCACCACTAGTAGGCAGTAACGAGTGAGAAAACTTACATCAGAGGTGAAGATTGATGGATTTCCACTTTCTAACATGTCCTCCAGTTCTTCATTGGTCATCACTCTTCCAGCTGAAATAGTAAAGAGCAGGCAGTGATTATCCAGAACGCCCTCTCTAAACGGCTGCCAACTGTAGCTGCTGTTAGCTCAGTTTGTTAGCCGGGCTGCCAGGACTGTGAGCTCAGAGCACCAGGGGAGTGTTACTGTTTGTACCACAGACGTTTAGGACCACCGGGAAGAAGAAGAGGAGGTTTACAGGGGAATGCTGACGGGGAGTGGAGCCAGTGTTGTGCCAGAACTGGAGCTGAACAAGCGTTAGCAGTGTAACCAGGCTCAGCAGCCTCTATGGACATAATGGCAGAGGATAAGAGACCGAAGAGGACGCTGACGGAGGAAGCTACGAAGGTAAAAAAAAAAAAGCGAGTGACTGATCAAGAAGCCGCCGCACAGTAACGTACACTTTTGCGAACTGTAGCTGCTGTTAGCTTATGTTTCTTAGCACAGTTAGCTGTGACGTTACTCTCTGGACTGGGAGCTCAGAGCAGTGTTTGTATTTACACAGGTAGCACAGGAGTTTGCAATGTGGCGGTGTCGTGCTAGAACTGGAGCTGGGCAAGCGTTAGCAATGTAACCGTGCTCAGCAGCCTCTGTGGACATAATGGCAGAGGAGAAGAGACTGAAGAGGACGTTTAGCTCGGTGAAATAAAAGGCTGATGAGCTGGGCTGACTGCTGTTGGACTAGTAAGTAATATTAGCTGGCTGCTATGTCTTGTGTTGTTGACCTTGTTGCTGTTTAGTTTTTGATCATAAGTAATGTAATCAGAGCAAATACTCGAGTACAGCTGTCCATATTGACCACAGCTGTTAACAATGCATTTATTGGTGATCATTTCATGTTTAACTGTCGTCAGTTCCTGCTGTGGTTCTCGGTTTATTCATGGATAAAGGTCTAAGATTAGAAAGAGGAACAAAGGAACCCTCATAGAGAGAAAAAACTGCTGCCGAAACTCTATAAACAGAAAGCTTTCTTTTCCCGAGGCCGTGCCTCCTGTTGTACAACACCCTCCCTGGAGAGACAGCTCTCTGGGCAGGTGCTTACTGGATGTCACACACCTTTTGCAGTTCCCCCAGAGAGAGACGGAGCCAAACACAGCGAAAACACACACCCCTCCATCACAACCTCCGTCGATACGCACCGAGGAAAAACAGTTTCACTTCTGAATGATGGTGAATTAACGGGCGTGTGTGCACCCACGATGATGAGCCGTTCATGTGTCCATGTCAAACACAGGTGAACTACTGTTACACGGGCCTGCCGAGCCCTCTGCCCGTTTCCAGGGCGACGCAAACACAGCGATCCGTCTCCAGTATCAGGCTCTTCCGTCGTCTGCAGCGTGGAGAACTGGAGCCTCTCATTAATGCCGGCCGCAGGGACTGTGGGAAGACAGTCCTATTTTCTACCTTTCGCTATTGTCTCGTGTTACTCATATGTGCATAATACAATGCACCTGATGCACCACGCCTTCTCTCGCATCTGTTTGTCACCGTGAGGCCAAACATATGAGATGATGGAGCTCTGAAAAAATGGTGGAAAATATCGAGCAGAGACAAACAATAACTTACATCACATACATACTTATTTACACGTGTTTTTTACACGCTAATGCTGCTATTTTACACATTATACACCACATTTCTCTTGATTCTGGTTGGTTAATTAGTTTATTAGGCGTTATATAACCTGTTGATATCCTGATAGGTGTATATAGTGTCTATTTCTACCACCTTGTTTATTGTGGGCTGCTGTATCTAGTGAATTTCCCCAGTGTGGGATCAATAAAGTCTATCTATCTTTTTTTAATCTGGCCATCATTTTCTCGATAAATCGAGCCATAAAAGGTGAAAATGTTGTTTCCCAAAGCTCAAAGTGACGTCCTTAAATGTCTTGTTTTGTCCACGACCCAAAAATATTCAGTTTACTGTCACAGAAGATGAAAGAAAGCAGCTAATATTCAGATTTTAGATGCTGAAATCAGAGAATTTTCTTTAAAAATGACCCAAATTTGTTGCTGTTTAATCGCCTCGTCTTTAGATGTGATCAGCTGTGATGTTGGCGTGAAGAAAGAAACACGAATAACTCGTGTCCTGCTGCTGCTGCTGCTGTCTGTTTATCAACACTTGGTGTCCATAGAAGCAGAGAGGAAACCGGTGTGGTCTGTTTCCTGGATCCTGTCCTAACAGCACTTCAGGCTTTCATTCGTCTCTCTTTTATCTCCACATCTTGGACGTCAGACTGACGGGAGTATTTCACGTTTGCAGTTTACATTAACAATCATCATTTTCATGTTTCCTGGACTCTTATTTGTCACTTACTTATCTCCAGCTGTCTCTGGATCCTTCCTTTGCTCCTCTCCCGAAAGGACACTTGAGTCTCGTTGTACTGTGTCATGACCTCCACAAACTTCCTGGACAGCACCGTGTGCTGAGGACAAGTGGGAAAACACAAGGACGTGACTTTATAAGTACATTTTATGGGGTATTTCTGTACAAAGACAGAGAAATGACAGCCTACAAGCGGTAAATAGTCTTTTGACTGCCTAAAAGAGGTTTGATGGTTTGTTTTTGGGTCTAACTGTGACAGAAAAAAGCATTTTAATTGTGATTTTTGTGTCCAAACAAACTCAAATTGAGTCCAGGAAGCGCTCCTAACCAAAGCTTTTCAAAATAAATCAATGCTCCTGGATACATCTCTACACAAACATGACTTCTGCGTCCCTCCTGATGTTTGTGAAGAAGTTTCCTGACCTGTGTTTTCTGGATCCTGAAGTCAACAGAGGATCTGTTAGCGACATCATCTTTGGGCATGCTGTGCTCCATGGCTTTTCAGACAGAGAGAGAGACAAAGAGTCACGATACAACATCAGCTTGTGTCTGACGTGGTCAGTAAATATCTGAGTGTGACGGTCAAGCTCACATTTTAGTTTAGTCCGCACCACGTTGGCGTTGCCTTTGATATCGTTGGTCAGCGCGTTGAGTTGATCTTTTGTTCCTTCACACAAACACAAAGAAACACACTGAGGAAAAATAGTGTCATCAAGCTAATCACACTCTCTCTTTCCTGTAAATATTGGACTTGATCTGATTTCATCTTGTAACTTGGCAACAACCCTGAGGTCACACAAAGCCCTTTGTCTCTCTCCCTGGTGACCATCTCCACGTCATGGATCTTAAAACACGGACACATTAAAACACAATCGCTGATGATGCCATCGGAGCTGTGAAGCTGGCTCTTTTCAGCTCACACTCGGTACATCTTTAAATCGTTACTTTGAATTCACACTGGAGCCTGCGAACATCTGCAAATGACAGCACGACTGTTTAAAACAGGAGAAGTCAGAGCCCGGATCACAATGAGGTTGTGAGTTTTTTGGGGCTGTTTCCTTCGCAGGTTTCCTGTCAGACAGCCGAGGAGGAAAACGCAGCACAGGAAGTGACATATGCATGCCTCAAAAGTCAAAGTAACCAACAGACTGAGTGCACACACATCACTTCTCTTTACTTACTGTCATCTGGGTGGGGTGCAGACAGGATCATGCTGTGGATCTTTTTCACCTCTTCAACCTGGTGGGAGATCTTGTCAATGAGTCCTCGGACTTCCTCCACCTAAAAACCAGCCAATAACACACCATCAGCATCTTCAACCATACCCAAACTGTGTGTGTGTGAGCTGCAGTGGACACCCACCCTCCTGAAAAAGCCCTCCATGAAGCCATCTCTGTCCACTGCGACTGCAACATCCTCCTCTGCTCGTGGCCTGCTCTGTGTACGCACGAGAAAAGAAGTGTTGTGAGTGGCACGGTTTACCTGTGGAGGTGTCAAACAACCAAAAGAATCAAAGAGGAGAGAGCCTCACAGCACTCAGCTCAGCCAGTCGATCCTTCATCACACCAGCTCAGCTCGTCTCCTGTCCTGATATAACTCTAATAATAAAACACCCGGCTCATCCTGTGCGTCTCCATGTGTCTCTGCGCCACCTCCACGGCGGACTGCGCGCTGAGGAACACACCCGGCCTACATCCACAGCGAGGCGGTGGGAAGAGGAAGAGAGAGGAGGAGGAGGAGGAGGAGAGGGTGTCAGGTTTAAAAGTTTGATCCAAACTAAATAAAAGCTCTACAAAATAAAAGTCTGAGGTGTTTTTTGTTGCTGCTCTGCTCTCCAAGCGCACCGGATCCGATACAGATCCACAGTGTCTCTTTGCCCGGGACACGCCTTTCCCCCCCTCCCTTTCTGTGTGTCTCTCTCTCCGCCTCAGGGGGTGAGAAAGTAGTCCACCCTCAATTAAATTTGATCATCATGACAAACAAACTAATAAATCTTAGTAGAAAAGGAGGGGAAAAAACAACCACTGAGCACAAAATCTGCGATTTTATCAGATGAATTTTAGTTTGACAGCAAACACACCGTCAGGCAGTCACAGGAGAAGCTTTATAAATGAATAATAGGTGAGAGGAAGGCCGTAAACTGGCGTGCATGTGGCCACACGGTGGCGCTGTTTACCTGGATATGTGTGTGTGCAAGTTGCCCTTGGCAGAATGTGGCTCCCCCACCTGTGGGGATCCTCCAAACTATCACAAAAAGTAGCGCCAAAAATCTCACTCGCTCATCCCAGTTTTTTCTGATTTTTGTGGTGTTTCTGCAGAGTTACAGTGTGAGGTGAGAAGTTATTTCATTTATTAATGTTTGATTTATTGAAATGTAATTAATCAAACTCAGCAGATCACCCATATAAAGTTATAATCAGTGATTTAGATGTTGTAAATGTGCGATGATTTCTGTATCTGCAGCATCTTTATGTTGTTCCCGGAGAGTCCGGGTGTTGTCCTGTAATTTAACCCTTATATATCCCCACACTAGTCATGACATCACGTTCAACACGTATTTTTTATTTGATCTAAACAGTGTTTGGAGAACATAGTGCTGATCCTGATCTCACTCAGCTCCAATTACGCACAAATAATGCCATTTACGCACAGCTCCATAACGCCCCTCCTCACAAAGATCCAAAAATGACATCACGTTTTGCAATTCCCACGTTCAGTCCAACAAAGTCAGTGTACGCCTCCTTCTCCTTCTCCTTCTCCTCCACGGAGCTTTTTTTCTTGCAGTTTCCAGATGCAGGCACAGAAACTCAGAGGACTGCTTGCTTCAATGTTGGAATGAGAGATCACGGATTACAGTTTTCTGAGTGGAACTTCAAAGTTTTTCAACCTCATGCCACAACTCTGAATTAATCCCTGTTTTTTTTGGCTCTAGTATTTTTTATTATAATTCATCTGCATCTCTGAGTTTGGACACATGGACTGATGAGAAGTGTTCACATCTTGGAATAATGACCTCCTGGGTTCATCTTGATTTGGGGATTTAATTTGAGAAAAGATTTCACATGGTACATTCTCTTAAAAGTTATGGAGTTTTCTTTGCGGATTCACCTTTTCACAACTTTTGTCTCCTGTTTCAAGGTAAGCTCGTCAAACTCACTCTGACTGTGTGATCATGTGTTGTGCAGCAGCTTTTATAAACACATTTGATTTCTTTGCAGGTTTATGCTCAAGTGATACATCAGACGAAGCATCCAGGTAGTGATGAGTCTTTTTTTCCCAGAGTGTTTTAAGCTTTAGATCCAAAGTAGATGATGCTATTTATTTGTTTACTTCATTATTATCAATATTTGAATCCTCCCAAAATCCAAAATGGAGATCCAGGAAAATAAATATTGGTTAGTTTAGGACTGAGCTTGATTGAGGAGATGCTTGTTTACCCGTGAACTCTCCCGTCCAGGCCTGCAGGTGTTGGCCACGGCCTCACATTACTGGCCTCTCGATGCCGTGGAGGGGATCCACGAACTGTGGGACCAGATTGGAAACAGACCAGGTTATGTTAACGGAAGCAACATAAGTATGTACACACACAGACACACACTGAAACAAACAGATGCAACACGCTCGTGGGAATGCAGCACCACATGCAACAAAGTTGTCCTTTTGTCTGATTGCTCTCTGCATGATCTCACCCACCTTCCAGCCACAGCCATCATCATGCTTTTTTTGAAACGTGCTGCTGTGTTCAGAGAAAATGTGAAGTGTGATTTAAATGCTGCAATAAGTATCTTATAATCTGGAGGTGGAGGTGGAGGTGGAGGCAGAGAGGGAGTTACTTCTCCATCATGCATTAAGTTTTTTGGATAAAGTTGTAGAGGGATCGGGTATAGACTCGAGTATGATGTGTGAACCTCCTCGAGTGCGCTCAGCTCAGCATCACTCCGTCTCATACCTGCACACCACGTCCCTCCCATTGTCTTGTCCCTTCACCGTGTCTCCTCTTTGTCTGTCTCTATAGGTGTGAATCACTGTTTTTCTCTCTCTCCGTTGTCTTTGTCCAGCACTCAGAATCCACAACCACACTGTGCTCCCTTCCTCCCATAACTCTTCCTATGTGTATACCAATGACTCTGCCTACACTAACATTTCTGCAACAGTAGGTGAGAATCCATTCCTTCTTTTCCGCTCACTGAAATTCATTTGTGCATCACCCAGCTGCTGTCCGGTTATCCTCTTTCTTTATCTGCACACGGTTGAGTCACACTTTTCTCCACGCTCGAGTCCAAGATGAGAAACTCTTTTTTAATAATCATAAAATATCAATTATCTAAGCCACTTAGGGCCTGTGAATGTTATTCTTTTATGAGACACCAAGAAAGCCGTAAAACTTTCATGTTCATCAGCTGCGAGAACGATTTATGATTTGTTGACTGTTCAGGGACTTTTGGATAATTTGATTTGTGGATGATCAGAGAACTGAACATTTGGAATATTTGGCTCTTAAGTAGGAGACCTCCTGGCTTGCAGACAGCGCTCATAATTTTCCTTTGATTTGTTTCTCCGCTGCAGATATTGTTGAAGGGATGGTCAACAAGGGCATCTTTCTGAACGGAGATAACGGCGGTACCTTTCTCCACTTTGGAAACTACCAGAACTCTTGCATCAGTGACCCTACTTTGTGTGGTCCTGAGGGTGAGCGCACTGTATGTTCATATTATAATCTGGCAGATTTTCTTGTACTGACACCTGATTTTTTTTTTTTTTTTGCCATCCTTCAGGGATTACCTTCTCTTTCTTTTGGAAAAACCACGAGGCAGAGTCTCGTTTTGCTGTAGCCTCCGGAGGGAAAGTTATCTCCAACGGCTTCTCCGTCTACACCAACACTTACGGCGGGTACGTGGAGTTTTACACTCGAGGCAACAACTGCAGATGGAAGGTCAAAATCCCAGTTCCAGGTATTGTGAATGAATGAACATTTCCCAAGCTCTCATGAGGAATGTATTTTGGTTTTGGAGATATATATATAAATATATATTTTTTGTTTTCAACCATAAATTGTTAGTTATATAATTGCATTCATGGTTTGGTTTAACTGAGCCCAGATGTAGCCACAGGGAGTTGATTTTTCATAAATCTTTTTGCTGTATCACAAAACATACAATTATTATGGACGTGTAATGAGATGTGGTCACTTCCCCTCTTAAATGCAGCAATGTTTGAGGTGATTAGTGAAGGTCCAGTGAGATGAAATCTGAAACATAATAAAGGTCAGAGCGTGCTTTTAAATGAG
Organism: Argyrosomus regius; assembly: GCA_946959425.1. Taxonomy (NCBI): domain Eukaryota; kingdom Metazoa; phylum Chordata; class Actinopteri; family Sciaenidae; genus Argyrosomus; species Argyrosomus regius. The sequence continues at coordinate 2,080,464 of OX336890.1, read as the reverse complement.
ATGAAACGATTGGCTGAGCTGTTTTGACACAATGAAGAGAAAGAAAAACATTTGAGGTTTAACGTTTTGTGAAACTTTTACAGATCAGTGTTTTGTTCTCTAAATGGATTCTGTCATCTTTGTTTTCGCTGCAATTACTCAAAGTTTGTGTTCACGGGGCGTCATAACTCAATTTTGATTCAAGTGTACAGTTACGGAGGATCAAACGTCATCTGGTTCTGATGCAGTGTGACATGTCGGGGTTTCAGCACGGTGCGATGAAAAGCTCTGAGGGTGGTAGATTAAACTTTGAGGGGCTCTGTGACTAACTGTAAGTGAAGGCAAGGAATGTAACGTTAAACATACACTGTAAAAAAAAGAAAAGAAGAAAAGAAACTGTTGGTTTTACGGTAAAAAACTGGCACCTGTGGTTGCCAGAATTTAACTATAATAATTACGGTATAACCTTTTCTAATATTACGGTAACAGGATGTTAGTACTTGGCATTTTGTGCCATATTTTAAAATGTCTGCAGATTTTACGGTGAAAAACTGCCAAACCATGACAGTAAAAGACCGTAAAATATGCCATATAAATATATTACGGTGTTTTACTGTATAATTAACAGTCTCTAATATAAAATACTATTTTAGTCTGTATAAATTCCCTGAAATAATCCCTATAAATAAAGGTTTTTCCATAAAATATGACTATGAAAAAAAAAAGTTGGTTTTACGGTAAAAAAGAAACAGCAGCTGTGGTTGCCAGAATTTTACCGTAATAAATACGATACAACTTTGTCTTATATTACAGTAAAAGGATGTCAGTACTTGGCATTTTATTCCATATTTTAAAATGTCTGTAGATTTTATGGTGAAAAACTGCTAAACTGCCATAACAGTAAAAGGCTGTAAAATATGCCATATGCCAACTGTACAATTAATAGTCTCTAATATAAAATACTACTTTATTCTGTATAAATTGTCTTAAAATGCCGTATACATAAAAGTTTTGAGATATGACTCTTATACCGTAAAAAAAAAAAAAAAAAAAAAACGGCAGCTGTGGTTGCCAGAATTTTACCGTAATAATTACGGTACAACTTTTTTTATATTACGGCAAGACTATGTTAGTACTGTTGATTTTACGTATTGGCGTTTTATTCCATATTTTAAAATGTCTGTAGATTTTAAGGTGAAAAACTGCCAAACTGCCATAACAGTAAAAGGCCGTAACATATGCCACGGTGTTTTACTGTATAATTAACAGTCTCTAATTTAAAATTCTACTTTTGTTTTGTATAAAATGCTGTATAAATAAAGGTTTTGAAATATGACTGTTTTACTGTAGAAAGGAAAACACAGTCATACTTCATGGCATATTTTACAGTCTTTTACTGTCATGGTTTGGCAGTTTCTCACCATAGACATTTTTTTTTTACAGTGTAAAGAAGTGGAAGAGGGAGAGTTTAAAATGTTTGTTGGGTTTCAGAACATGTGGTTTATATTCTAACCACAAATGACATGATGTTCCGGTTGTTTTTCTCTGCTGGCAAAAGAGTTTTCAGACAGTTATTGTCTTCTGGGACTCCCCTTACTGTCAGTTTTTTCAGGAGGAACGAGGGGAAGTAAGTTCATGGTTTTGTAAAATTGACCGAACAGAGTCTTCAGCACCAGAACAGACTCTGGCTTTGGATTTATGTATGACATAAAGTTGATTTACTGTCCAATGAATGATAATAACTTCATTAACTTTTCATCAGGTCAAAAAGTTAAAAGAAAGCCCAGTATTTGCAAAACTAATGACATCCCCTGAGCCTCAGTACTTTGTGGTTAACAAATTTGTAGTTATTGTTATGTTAGCGCGAAGTCTGTGAAGGTTCTCAGTCGTCTTTCTTTGAGTGTTAAGTAACTGGACTTAACTGTAGATCACCTCTCATCCAAGAGGCTTCAGTTCGGACTGCCTGGTGGGGAAATCCAGGTATTTAACCTGGGGGGGTCATTGTTTCTACTTGGTTCATTAGTTGGTTCATTAATGCTCCTTGTTGTTGTTGTGACAACTCTTGTCCGAGTCATTTAAGTCACCTGAGCTGAGCTGTGTGGACTACGTCGTCCACCCCGGAGCCGGAAGTCCAGTTGGTCCAGATTTAACCCACTCAAAGTAACGTTAGCACGTTAGCATTGTTATTGTTATTGGAGTTTTAGAAATCTGAATGTGTCACTTTGGGTTCCGGGAACATTTTTCATGATTTCATGATGAACGTTTTAGGACCCGAAAGGCAAACCCAAGCCAGTTCTTTAGAGATTAGAGAGGTGGATTTAGCAGGTTCTTTCACGGTGGTTGGGTGGTGTCCAGAGAGGTGCAGAGCTGGTGGTGGCAAAATCCAAGAAGCGAAGAGGACGGCGAGACTGGGCTGGACGTGGCAGGCAAAAATCTGACACACAAACAGGCAGAGACCATAGACAGTATAAAATATGGACATGGACCACAAGAGCTGCTGTGAAGCTCAGTGTGGTGGCTCTGGTTGCTCAAACAAGATACTTTTAAGGTCGCCCACCTGTCAATCAAAGCGCCCACGCTCTTAATCCTGCATAACTTTAAGCCTTAATATAATCTGAACAGGTGAGTTGTATATAAATTCACCCTCAGTACAGTTGTCATGAACGGGGAAATTAGCTATAGAGACCAAAACTGTTTTTTGTACCAGGCTGTAAACATGTTTATTTCTGCTGTGAAGTTGGACATTTGAACATGGGGACTTATGGAGACTGACTCACTTCTGGAGCCAGCCTCAAGTGGACGTTTGAGGAACTTGAGCCTAAAACTATGAGTTTGATTGTAAATTATGTAAATCTGTTACATCAATCCTCTTTCAGGGCCTTACTGGACGCACATCCTCTTCTCCTGGACTAAAAAGGAAGGTCTGAAGGTCTACATCAACGGGACGTTCACTGCTGGTGACATTTCTGGCAGCAACGTCACAGAGCACTACGGCGACCCCTACCCTGACCTCGTCATCGGAACCGGCACCGGCAGGGCGTACGGTCACTACGTCACGGGCGCCTTTGATGAGTTTGTCATCTGGGAGAGGGCTCTTTCACCTCAAGACATCCGGCTGTACTACAACGCAGCCATAGGTAGGAACATCACGCTCTGTTGGAAAGTATTTCCTGCATATTTATAATAATTATTCCTCCCTCTTGACTCCTCTCTGAGGGGGAAACAGGGGTTAAAAAGCAATTTCCGTCCTCTGCATTCCACCCACAGCATTCATGAATAACAACAAGATATTAAACTCCCTGTCAAACGGCTCTTCACAAAACATTGTCATGACCTTCCACCATATAAGTGTCAAAGCTCACATAGTTCTGCCTTATAAGTATTTATAAGAGTGCAGAGGCATGTTGGGTTTCAGGGGGCAGATCATTTTGATTTAACGCGACAGGTTATAACACGCTAGGACTTGTTGTTTGGCTCCTTTGAGTGAGTAGACCGCCATAAATGGACAAAAACATATTTATGAAGTCTTTTTCCTGCGTGTGAAACGTCCCGATTCGTCGTTTCCACAGCGTGCACGGTGATCGTATATGAAAATTACGACTGTGTACCACTTGAGCTTCACCTGGTCGTGGCGTATGATGCATAAAGTGCACGCTGCACTGATTTCTTCTCCGAAGTCGTTACCAAAAGCAATATATTCCACAGACCATTACCAGACGCAAAGAGCCCGACTGTTATGGTTACAGAAAAATATTTTTCACCCCTCCAGAGTGCGCATATAAAATGTTGCATTGAACCAAAGAAGAGCAGACTGATACCTCTAATGTACGTCCATGTATGGCCATTTTCTGGTGGCTAGTTAGTGCTGTTTTTATTAAATGACAGCAAAGACATAAAATGTATCTTCAGCCTTAAACAGAAGCTCGTGGCGGAGCATTATGCGGCTGATTATCTCAGGTTGTGTGGAGGTTGTAATCTGTCTCCTTTCATGACTTGGCATGGTGCAGCCTCATAAACTGTTGTGCTGTATGTTGATGAAATCCAGCCACGTTACAGCAGCGTAGCCGGGGGGTCAGAGGAGCTAATAACACAAAAATTAGAGCAACCAAACTAGAAGTTTTAACATCTTATACATGTGTATCTTTGCATCGTCCTTTCTAGGTCAGGCCATGGTTTCTTCCACGACACCCAGAGTCTCCAAAGAAGTGACGTCGACGACACCAACACTCGTAAGTCAACAAAGAACAGAAGTTTTCTGTAATTTAGAAATGCATTCAGGTGCCTGCATGAGCTCTTTCCGTTTGAAGACAGAGGAGCTGGGAAAAAGCGGGATATTGATTGCACATGTGAACAGACTGGTCCTGTTTATTAAAAGGGGGCTTTGGAGGTCGAAGGCGGATAAAGAAAGTGGAGACAGCTGCTCAACACGCCGCACAAAATAGCTCCCCGTAGAGTACTAGACTGAAAAAAGAGTGTTTCCCGAAGTCAGGCTAAACATCCTGTGTGTGTGTTGGAACTCCTAATAGTAACCTTCATCTGATGCTCAATGTGTTGTCTCCACAGAGAGCCACCGAAGTGAGTCCTCCTGTCGTCATCGGTCAGCGCGAGGAGGTCCAAAACTCCCGGGATCCGCAATCCATGCCAGTGTTGGGTTTCCTGAAGGCGCTGCCCAATAGGACCATTCCTCACAACACTGCCAACAACCTCACACAGGTTTCTTGGAGCACACACACACACACACACACACACATGTTAAACCAGTTCACACGCAGACACAATGCCCACCCATGTGCATATGATGCAACAGTTCCCGTGATGTCCGTTTCTCTTCTTTCCACCCAGGCTTTTCTCAAAAGTGTGGAAGAAGTGCTGTCCTCTCCAGGCCTGCCAGAGGTAAATGAGTTCACACTGTTGTTGTGCAATGTTCGAACATGACATAATGTAACATATGTAATTTGGTGAATACTTTAATCCAAGGCACTTAAGAGATCCATGAGTATGAGATTTTTTAGCATATTTTTCGGTGCCAGCAGTAATAACAGTGCCTGGCGGTGCACCCACAAAGGATTACAGTACGTAGTCAAATACTGTGGTGCAAATTGTATAAATGCAGCCGCCTGACTATAAGGTGCTCAACGACACAATGCTTTGAGTGTAAATTTACAGCTTCCTGTGCTGTCATCTTGGCCAAATCTCCAGGCTCTTTATATACAAACACACACACACACACACACACACACACACACACACACATGGCCCGCTGCTGCCAAAAGAAAGACATTCAGAGCGAGTTGTGTGTGTGGCTTCAGCTCTGATCAAGCTATGCTTGTTTTTGTAGGAACAAGCTGAAACAGATGTTCACGTATGAGAACGCAAAAAACTTAGAGAGTAGATACAGTAAAGGCCCGTTTTGATTATCTTCTCTGATCAGAAATTTCACTCTTCGTCAAGTTTTTTGGACGACTTCATATCTCAAACGACGTCGTCTGTTAGTTTGTTTTCAATTTTTTTTGTAATGATCTAATTGAATTCAAATGTTTGTGTATGATAGAACACATGCTACATATTTGTAACTAATGTTAACAAACAAATGAAAAATATGATTTCATATAAAATTGAAACACACAGTTGCTCATGCTGCCTTACTTCTGGTATGACCGCAGACTGTCTAAAAACCTGAAGAGCCGCCGTGTGGTGGCTGAGGCACCTCACCTGTCAATCAAAGCGTCCACACTCTTAATTCTGCAAAACTTTAAGCCTTAATATAATTTGAACAGGTGAGTTGTATATAAATTCACCCTCAGTACAGTTGTCATGAACGGGGAAATTAGCTATAGAGACCAAAACTGTTTTTTGTACCAGGCTGTAAACATGTTTATTTCTGCTGTGAAGTTAGACATTTTGACATGGGGACTTATGGAGACTGACTCACTTCTGGAGCCAGCCTCAAGTGGACGGGAAGAGGAACTGCAGTTTTTAAGCACTTCCGCATAGGTTTCATTTAACAGCCACAGAGGCTGCTGCTTGGTTATCTTGTTTAAGCTTGTTGTTAGCTTGTTTCAGTTCATTGTTAGCTTGTTTTAGCTCGTTGTAAGCTTGTTTTAGCTTGATGTTATCTTAATTTAGCCTGTTGTTAGCTTGTTTTAGCTCGTTGTAAGCTTGTTTTAGCTTGTTGTTATCGTAATTTAGCCTGTTGTTAGCTTGTTTTAGCTCGTTGTAAGCTTGTTTTAGCTTGTTGGTATCTTAATTTAGCCTGTTGTTAGCTTGTTTTAGCTCGTTGTAAGCTTGTTTTAGCTCGTTGTAAGCTTGCTTTAGCTTGGTGTTATCTTAATTTAGCCTGTTGTTAGCTTGTTTTAGCTCGTTGTAAGCTTGTTTTAGCTTGTTGGTATCTTAATTTAGCCTGTTGTTAGCTTGTTTTAGCTCGTTGTAAGCTTGTTTTAGCTTGTTGTTATCGTAATTTAGCCTGTTTTTAACTTGTTTCAGTTCGTTGTTAGCTTGTTTTAGCTTGGTGTTAATTTGTTTTAGCTTGTTGTTAGCTTGATTTATCCTGTTGTTAACTTGTTTCAGTTCGTTGTTAATTTGTTTTAGCTTGTTGTTAGCTTTTTTTTAGCTTGTTTTAGCAGACAGACAAAGTTAGCGGGCTAGCTGATGAACAGTGAATCATTCAGCAGCTTCAGAGTCATGTATTTCCCTCAGGAGTTGGTGGAGACCAAAAACAGAGCTAAAAGACAGTAAATATTGGTCTTACAGTCATCAAGTGGACACAAACATGTCTCTAAATGAACGATAATGTGTGAATAACGCCTAACCCTAACTGTTCATCACAACCACCAAAAAGTTGATTGCAACTTGTTTTTGCTGCCCCCAAGTTGCCAGAAAAATACAATACTGCAACCAGCCACCAGGGGCAATCAAGATGCTTAGGCTTCACTTTTGGCGAGTTGCTATGATGGCTAATGTTAGCTAATACATATTTCTGTTTAAGTGAGTCATGTTACATAGTTTAGCATTATTGCTAAATGCTAAAAACTAGTTTAACATTTAGCAATATCCCAATATTGTCATTTATTAGCCAGACTGGCTGCTGTTTAGCAGAAGTTACAGTCTCATTTTAGAGTTTATTATTGTTGGATACTCCGGCTTTATATGCACCCCATAAAGTTGAGGGACTCACAAGAGACAGATATCCTGACTCTGACCTCTGCGAGTCCAAAGAACACTGGATCCTGCTTTTTTTTTTTTTTTTTTGCCATATTTCAATGAATAATATCATTTCATTGTTCCTTCCTGTCTGGTTAAAAACTACGTTTTTCAAACTCTTGCATTTTTCTGTTATAAATTTTTAGTATCAAAAGACGGAAGATTACCCTGATGGCATCATCGCGGTTATTTTCTTAGAGTTTGGAAAGCTCGCTCCGTGGAAGATATTAGACAAGTGTTTGTACATCAATCAAACAATTAAACTTCATCTGTATAGCACTTTTCATACAAACGAAATAAACCCAATACAGTAAATGTTATTGTCATAAACAAAAACACAGTGTGCACTCATAGAGACAGGATATCTGTGCATATAAAGCCGGAGAATCCAACAGTAATAAACTTCAACAGCACCATTCTGGCTAAAAATGACAATATTGGGATAGTGAAGCTTAAACATCTTGATCGCCCCTGGTGGCTGGTTGCAGTATAGGTCATAAGCCCCTCCCCCTCTATGTTAGCAGATGGGGCTAACTAAGCGCTGTTCATGGTTGCATTGACCAAAGGGAATAGTGGGACCTCGATATCGTGGCTCCAAACCTGATCTCTGGCTCCAAATGATGCCATTAGCGCAAGATCTATATCAGGTGCCCAAAAACTGCAGTTCCTCAAACGTCCACTTGAGGCTGGCTCCAGAAGTGAGTCAGCCTCCATATGCCCCATGTTAAAATGTCCAACTTTACAGTTTTTTTGGTGTCTATAGCTAATTCCCCTGTTCATGACAGCTGTGGAAACAGTATCTTAACATTTTGCAGTGAGGAAACACCGGAGGCAGCTTCAAAATATAAATAAATAGACGAACCAACTAACTAAATAAATAATAGCAGTAATAATGAGATTAAACAACAGATTAAACAACAGATTAAAATTTATAAATAGGTAAATAAATACATATAGTTCAAATAAAGTCTGAACTAAAGTGATCGGTCGTGAGTTTGCTTTTAAAAATATGACAAATACATCCTGTAAGTTGAATTTTGTGTGTGAAATCGGTGGTGCAGTCCTTTAACTTGACCTATTTTATATTCACGAATTGAGATTTAACCGTGACACCATCCAGAAGGTGGACACGAATCAATGGCGGTCACCGACCGTGAGCTGAACATGTTTCTGTTGGGTCATTGTCGAGCAGCAGTCCACCCCTGTGGTCAGCGGCCTGATCGAGACAGTGGACAGAGTGATGGAACATATGGTGACTAACCTGGAGCCCAGCCCGAGCCCGAACTCGCTCATCTCCCTGGGTGGAACATCTTTTGTTGCAGGTCAGTTTGCTGTCAGCTCTCCATGATGGTGACTCACTGTTTGTAGTTTGTGTTTGACACTGTCAGGGCAAAGAGAACACGGAGCGTCGAGCTGACATCATTCGTTTTCTTATTCAGAGGGTCAGATAACTCCCTGTCACGGGTCAATATTTTATTTGTTTGCCTCCCGAGGGTCCCTTCACATCTTTTATCCACCCCTGATGAAACATTTATCTGTCTTTATCACCTCCACAGATTACTCCCTGATGAAATTCCCACAGAACTACGACCTGTCGCATTACCGCTTCCCCACGCTGGGCAAGAACTACATCTCCGTGCCCGGCGAGGCTTTCACCATGCTGTGTAAGTTACAAATATGATAAGTCAAAGTAGCAGCTTCTCCAGGTTGAGTGCGAACACTTCACATTAGTCGTGCTCTGATTCGCGCCAAGAGAAAATTGTCCAGCTGGGAGGCTCTTGTTATTGGCCCGGTAATTTATTATGCTAAGATTTAAAGGCCGCTAACATAGCGTACAGTGTAGGACGGGAGTGCCCATGAGGGGCTTTTGTGTGACTTTATGGTGCACCGTAGAAATCCAGCTATGACTTTAATGTTGGCAGTTACCCTTTTATTCAAACCAGAAAGAATTGAGCACTTTCCTGTGTCGTTAAAAAAGAGTGGACTCACATAGAGGAGCGAGGGGGGAGCAGTCATTACAGCGAGGCATTAAAACTCGATTTGCTTGACTTTGTGTTCAGGTCAGATTCCCTTGGCTCCACCTGGCTGCTACATGCATCATGTTGCCTTACAAACTGTTTTAATAATTCATTAAAGGACTGTTATCAGACCTCGAATATACGTTATTGCTTGACACATTAGAGCCAGGACCAAATGAACTCATAGCTCTGAATACCTGGCTGTGTGAAACGCTCCAAGTGGAGGTTTTATATCCTAATTATGTTACACATTGGTGTGTTTGGATACTTTATTATAGTTTGAGATCTCCTGTGGGACGTTAAATTACGTCTTGGAGCGTTAAAATCTCTCCTGCAGCATATATGCCGCAACATTTGTTTGACATCAGCGAGCTTTTGTTGTCACAGTTAGCGGGACCACCGCAGACTGTCTAAAACCTGGACGTAGTCTCTGTGACGTCCCCGCAGACTGTCTAAAACCTGGACGTAGTCTCTGTGACGTCCCCGCAGACTGTCTAAAACCTGGACGTAGTCTCTGTGACGTCACAAAGACTGTCTAAAACCTGGACGTAGTCTCTGTGACGTCCCCACAGACTGTCTAAAACCTGGAAGTAGTCTCTGTGACGTCCCCGCAGACTGTCTAAAACCTGGAAGTAGTCTCTGTGACGTCCTCCACAGACTGTCTAAAACCTGGAAGTAGTCTCTGTGACGTCCCCGCAGACTGTCTAAAACCTGGAAGTAGTCTCTGTGACGTCCCCGCAGACTGTCTAAAACCTGGACGTAGTCTCTGTGACGTCCCCGCAGACTGTCTGAAAACCTGGACGTAGTCTCTGTGACGTCCCCGCAGACTGTCTAAAACCTGGACGTAGTCTCTGTGACGTCCCCACAGACTGTTTAAAACCTGGAAGTAGTCTCTGTGACGTCCCCGCAGACTGTCTAAAACCTGGAAGTAGTCTCTGTGACGTCCTCCACAGACTGTCTAAAACCTGGAAGTAGTCTCTGTGACGTCCCCGCAGACTGTCTAAAACCTGGACGTAGTCTCTGTGACGTCCCCGCAGACTGTCTGAAAACCTGGACGTAGTCTCTATGACGTCCCTGCAGACTGTCTAAAACCTGGACGTAGTCTCCGTGACGTCCTCCACAGACTGTCTAAAACCTGGACGTAGTCTCTGTGACGTCCCCGCAGACTGTCTAAAACCTGGACGTAGTCTCTGTGACGTCCCCGCAGACTGTCTAAAACCTGGACGTAGTCTCTGTGACGTCCCCGCAGACTGTCTAAAACCTGGACGTAGTCTCTGTGACGTCCCCCGCAGACTGTCTGAAAACCTGGACGTAGTCTCTGTGACGTCCTCCACAGACTGTCTAAAACCTGGAAGTAGTCTCTGTGACGTCCCCGCAGACTGTCTGAAAACCTGGACGTAGTCTCCGTGACGTCCCCGCAGACTGTCTAAAACCTGGACGTAGTCTCCGTGACGTCCCTGCAGACTGTCTAAAACCTGGACGTAGTCTCCCTGACGTCCCCGCAGACTGTCTAAAACCTGGACGTAGTCTCCGTGACGTCCCCGCAGACTGTTTAATAACTGGACATAGTCTCTGTGACGTCCCCGCAGACTGTCTAAAACCTGGACGTAGTCTCTGTGACGTCCCTGCAGACTGTCTAAAACCTGGACGTAGTCTCCCTGATGTCCCCGCAGACTGTCTAAAACCTGGACGTAGTCTCTGTGACGTCCCCGCAGACTGTCTAAAACCTGGACGTAGTCTCCGTGACGTCCCCGCAGACTGTTTAATAACTGGACGTAGTCTCTGTGACATACTTCTGCTTGAAGTTGGACATTTTAACATGGAGGCTTATGGAGACTGACTCACTTCTGGAGCCAGCCTCAAGTGGACGTTTGGGGAACTGTAGTTTTTATTCTGGCACTTCCTGTGTTAGCTTTATTTTTCAGCCACGGAGGTTACTGCTTGGTCAAAAATCAAATGTGATCTAGGTGCTGCCATCCTGTGCTAACGGCCACCGTGAGATCTCCTGTGGGACGTTAAGTGACGTCTTGGAGCGTTAAAATCTCTCCTGCTGCGTGTTTAGTTTGACATCAGCAAGCTTTTGTTGTCACAGTCAGCGGGGCCCGGGCCCGGATCGAGGGCCTTTGAAAGGAAGAACAGGACCATTAAGAGTTTCCTCCAGTTTCATTGTTTATCTTGCAGTGCTGAGGTGGGACCGAGCTCTGGATGATAGGTCAGATTAAGGGAGGGGGGAACCAACCAGACCTCCTGCTCTCCTGGTGAAGTCATGTAGAGGTTTCATAAGCTTTCCCGATATCCACGTGTTTTTTTTTTCTTCTTGCGGGCCCCTCTCCCCTTTCACCCTCATGCGAGTATACCGCCGTTCCTATTAGGCTGCCGGTGCCAGCGTGCGGCGGCACGGCAGCGTTAATTAACTTCCCTTCTTTGTGAGCATTTTAGCAGCACTGCATTACATTCCCAGCCCACGTCCAACCTGCTGCGTGTTGTCTCTCTCTTTCCTCAGCTCAAACCACCATCGTTGGCCTCTTCTATCACAACATGCACAACTACTACAAGGAGATCAGCCCTGTGAAGACCAGGTAAGATAAAGTCTAAATAAAAATTTGCCACAAAAACAAACTCTCTCTGTGCTTCCTGTGGGGGGACTTGATCTGAGGGGCCCCTGCTTCCTGCACCACAGGACGGTTGATGCCCGGGGCCAGAGTCTTATCTGTCCTCTCGCATATCGCCCATCTCACCACTCAACCTCCACTGACTGATACACCCTGCTATTAGCTTTACATATCTATTCACCCCCCCTCTTTCTACTCAGTTAATGTCTCATCTGGGACCAGCCTGTTCCACTCGTGCTGCAGTGTTTATTTTTTTACCAATCTGGACATAACAGTGATTAAGCGACCTGTTTTTTTTTTAGGACAGAGTGTGACGGCAGCCTCTCTGTGGGCGAGAGTGACCCCTCTGGATTATGATAGAGAAGTGATGCTTGTGTGATCCCGATGTCACATATCGGATCGACTTGAAAAACTATTGATGCAGCGCTGCTGGTCGTCAGCGTGATTAATGATCTAGACATGAGATGACAGCCCTGTGTGTAGCACTTATGTGTTGATGTGAGCGTCAGATCAGAGTTTTAGTCTGATTTATCTGAATCTGGGGTGAGAAAAACGTAGTCACCGACAGTTGAACTGACTCAGTAACGCTGAAGTCACCTGTCACCCCGCAGACTGTCTAAAACCTGGACGTAGTCTCCGTGACGTCCCCGCAGACTGTCTAAAACCTGGACGTAGTCTCCGTGACGTCCCCGCAGACTGTCTAAAACCTGGACGTAGTCTCCGTGACGTCCCCGCAGACTGTTTAATAACTGGACATAGTCTCCGTGATGTCCCCACAGACTGTCTAAAACCTGGACGTAGTCTCCGTGACGTCCCCGCAGACTGTCTAAAACCTGGACGTAGTCTCCGTGACGTCCCCGCAGACTGTCTAAAACATGGACGTAGGATTCAGTGACATTAAGCGGTGTAGTTTGCTGATTGCAACCCCCTCCCGTTCCAAGAGTGAAGGAGAAACACATTTTGCATCTTGTATCTTGTTTCTTACATTTTCTGTGTCTCTTTTTTTTTTAGGATTAACGAAGCAACTGATTTCAAGGATCACAAGATCCAGGTAGCGAGCTGTCTAATCTCTCTAAAAGTGGAGCCTTCACCCGCCCTGTCAATAAACCTCTCCGGAGCGCCGCTCATCAAGATCGTCCTCACCCATGTCCTGGTAAGAATTACCCCCAAACAATGTCCAAGTTAGCTGACTCACATCTTTATCTTCAATTTACCATCTCTGTGTGTGTTAGTCATGCTGGGAAATTGGAGTGTGTTTCCTGTCGGTGGGCTCGGTTTTTGGTTGTTGGGTGTGGGACACACACCTTATCAGAGAAAAGAGGTTGCTGTCATGGGTTGCCCGTGGCTACAGTAGCCGATAGGAAAAATATCAGCTCTATTTTTGGCGTTCTTGAGCGTGTATCGCCGATCGAGGCCTCTTTACAGCTGGGCGCTCAGAGCTCAAAGCTCTATTTTGGTTTTCATTAGCCTGCCTTGATTTTTTCCCTCGCGGAGCATGTGGCTTCCAGAAAGCAAACTGATTATGGACATTTGAACTGAAGGCTCAAAAAGGAACAATAACTTTCTTTTTTATGAACAACATATTTTTTCTTTGCTGCTTTTATGGCAGACGCCGTGCCAGCTTTCCATGGGAAACACAGTCGAAACGCATAATGATAATTAACTCAAAAATGTGTATCGCATTAGCTCGTTTCCCCGTAAAGTCAGAAATGTGGCAGCGTGCTTCAAAAAAAAAGAAATTTAGCGCCTTTTTTCATCTGAATAAATTGTGTTAATAGCCTATTAGATGATCATACAATAGCATTATTAGGCAGTTAACAAATCCTGCTGACTCAACCCCCAACAATGCAGCCCTGCAAGAATTATTCACTTTCTGTACAAATGAAGCCCATGAAACCATGGCGATATCGCTTTGTTTGCCTTCATTTTCCCCGCTGAAATAAATGTTTATGCTGCAATTATCTGGCTTGGTTCCTGTGACAGTGATTGCTGTGTTTGTTTTAGCCGACACCATGGAAGAGGGCTTATAATCTCCTTTGTTATGGGAGCGCTGGAGATGCTCACCAGCTCTGCTGTCGGCCCATTGAAGTCGTGGTGTTTCTATTTTGGTTCGATTGCCTTTTTACCTCTGATGTAAGGATAAATCAGGTTTCTTACATTCTTTCCCCTCGACCCCGTTACAAAGAAGCTGTTATACTTATTACTGACGCTCACTGATTGGAGCGCACCACGCCAGCTCGACTTAGGCCGCATAGCCTGGACGATGATTTATATTTAGGAGCTGCATCGTAATTTGGCACGCGGCGCTTTTTGGCCACGATGGCGTCCAGAGAAAAAAAAAAAAAAAAAAGCTTGTTTTGCTATAACTGGTTTGCTGCGCAGCTCTCATGTAGTTAGATTGAGTAAAAAAAAACAACTATTTTTGGAGTTTTAATGCGTTTGGCAGCTGGTGGATACTTATCACCTCCCTAGCTCGGAGGCAGGGAGGGCGGCTCGCGCGGTATGTGGCAGACCTTTCCCGTCATTGTTTATGTTGCTCTTTACCGTGTGCGCAAGTTAAACCTCAAAGATGTCCACTCATGGCACCGGTTCAGTCGGTGATTTGCGGCTGACCTCTCAGCACCCAGTGACTTCATTAAAACCGAGTGTTTGGACTGAGTTTGTCATCTGTCTTTTCATGCTGTCATGGTTACAACAAGTCCTGCGTGCCATCTCTTGTGCTGTACAAACACCTACCATCATGGCTCGCGTCCAAACGTCATCCATTTCCACTATCTGACACCTGCCATGATAAAAACATACCGTGCAGTGGATTGATGAAGTCGCCGTCTTGTGAAGAACCTTGTGTAACGGCAGGTACCGCTCACACCGAAGGTCAAAGCCGTGTGGTCGGTGTCGGAGTGACCTTGGCGCCTTGATTTATGCCCCGGTGAGGTCATGCCATTCCCAGCTGACTCAGTCAGCTCGCTCGATGCGCCGCCATCATCGTTATGTGGCATAACTGAGCAGGTCTGATACCCCCAGACAAGGTGTTATCAAGGCTGCTGGAGGCCCACATGCTTTCTCACGCCATTCGGCTGTGGTGTTGATTGGACCCTGGCTCCATCGGTGATTTATTACAGCTGGGTTCGGTTTGAGAGAGCCTAAGGAGAGGAGAAGGGGAAGAAAAGCGAGGGTGGGAGGCATCGGGGTCTGCAGTTAAACATTAATACATGCATAAAAAAGGCCGACACCTCCTCGCTGTCCTCTTCTTCCGTCGAAGCATCACACTGATGGTATGAAGTGAATTAATGGAAAGATTGATTTCATGAGCAAAGTCGATTTATGGGGTCAAAACTGAGAGGATTTAAAAAACAGATTTTGACAAGAGGGCCTGACTTTACAGGCTTATAAAGCAGTGTGTTAGTTTGGCAGCTCTGTAAGAAGAGCCAAGGCGAAGGGTGGCAGCACTGCAAGAGCGCTGGTTCCCCGTATCTGTCCCACAATTCACTTTGAACTACAAAACATTCACTTTAAACTGGTATTATTGTGAGTTAGCACCCTCCAGTTTCAGAGTGTAATCCCACTGTGGTAAATATGGACAGCTGTACTCGAGTATTTGTTCTGATTACATTACTTATGATCAAAAACTAGCGACATTACACCAATCATCAACAAGGTCACCAAGAGCAGACATAGCAGCGAGCTAATATTACTTACTAGTCCAACAGCAGTCAGCCCAGCTTGGCGTCTGTCTTTCAGCCTTTTATTTCACCAAGCTCTCACCAACCACTAAAAGTCAGTCCCAGATTTACTCTTGTCCGGCGGCTTCTTGCTCGCTCACTCTGTCACTCCAGCTGCCCAGCTCTGGTTCACAACACTGGCTCTGCTCCCTGTCAGCAATCCCCCGGGCTTGAAAACTTCCTCCATTCTTGATCGGTCACTTGCTTTTTTTTACATTCTTAGCTTTCTCTGTCAACGTCCTCTCCGCTCTCTTCTCCTCTGCCATTATGTCCATGGAGGCTGCTGAGCCCGGTTACATTGCCCATTTGCACAGCTCCTGTTCTTGCACGACACTAGCTCTGCTCTCCATCAGTGTTCCTGTGTACCTCCTCTTCTTCTTCTTCTTCCCGGTGGTCCAAAACGCCTGTGGTACAAACACTAACACTCCCCCCAGTGCTCTGAGCTCACAGCCCGGCTAACAAACTGAGCTAACATTAGCTCACAGCAGCTACAGTTGTCAGCAGTTTACTTCACTGTCCATCAGGAAACTCTGTAAATCACAGAGAGTTGAGGCGGAGCAGCCGGAGGACATCAGAGGGAAAACCAGAAAACATTTTCTCCATAAAATATGATCCAGTTTCACCAAAATCAGTGAAATAGTTGGTGGTGTGTGACTTAGTGCCGTAAAGCGTTACGTACTTCTCCCGACCCGGAGCCCAAAGTTACATAGTGTGAGAACAGACGTACGAATGACAGAGACACCATTCACCTGATCACAGGTCAGTGTAGCATCAACAGGAGGTAACAGACGTCAGTTCTGCTCTCTTTCATAATTGGAACAGGAGGGTGAAGCGATGGGGTTGCAATCAGCAACCCCGAAATGTCAGACCTTTGTTTAAACGTCTTTGTTTCAAAAACAGGATTTCTTTTTTGGAGGGCTAAGAATGAATTGACACCCAGGTGACTTCACCACTACTGAGTCAGTTCAAATATTTAATAAGTGAACTGTCAGTGACTAAGTTTCCATCGATTCCCACCCAAAATTCAGGAAAAACATTAAAGAGAGTTTGGTGGGAAGTGAGTAAAGAGGTCAGGGGCCGTGAGGATAAAGTGGGTGGCTTGTGTTTACAAAGACGTCTAGACTTGTTGGAGCTTCCTATACGTGCGCACAATAATGCATTAATTGTTCAGCAGCTTTGACAATGAACAAAGGTTATTTAGCGCGTCGTGATAGCCGCTGCTCTTTAATCGTTTAATCATGTATGCCAGCACCGCTATCAGTCCGCTCTGCCACAATAATGACTGCTCTTTAATGCCGGTCTTTTTATAACTCGCAGCACACGCCCAGCTTAAACTTTGTGGGCAAAAAATCTCTCCTCCATCTCTCTCTCTCTCTGAAACACCCACACCCATCCACACACACCAACACACATACAAACACAAGCCGTGTGAGCCAACACGCTGATCAATCACAGATGGAGGTCTGGCTATTGCTATTCCTCTCTTCCTGCCAAAAGATTTACGGCTCCTCCTATTCGAGCACCCCCTTTTTTTTTTTCTTTTTTTTTTGTTAATCCAACTTCACGACCACCACCTCTCACTTACAGAGCAAAGCTGGAGCCCAGAAAGTTAGGATTTCTGTCTTACGGAGTCTTTCGGTGGCTGCAGAAGAGGCTGAAAAAGATTTAGAGCTTGTGAAATCGTGCTCAGAATTGATTTCAAACCTGTAGTTGTGGATAACTCTTTGTAAACCTGTAACTAAACTCAACTCTGTGCAGAAAAGTAGACTTAAAAACACTGAATTAGGCCTTAGAAGGCATCAAAAAGTCTTGCAATTCATTGCAACATTCATTGCAACATTTCAGAAGATGTTTCACACCTAGAAACTAAATCTTGGATTGTTGCAACAGTGAGTTGCAGAAAACCTGAATTGATGCTGTTTATCTGGGCCCGGGCTGCATCGCTATGATTAATTATATCATTAAGAGTTTGCAGAGAAAATACCAAAAGAACTGTGAGTGTTGGCACAATTTGCAGAGTAATCAGTGAGTCAGTCAATCAACAGTAAATATAATCCATCCATCCATTTTCTTCCTTTTATCTGGGGTCGGGTTGCAGTGGCAGCAGGTTTAGCGACGTATTCCAGCTTCTCCTGCGAGGATCCTGAGGCAGTTCCCAGGCTAGATAGCATATATAGTCCCTCCAGAGAGTCCCCCCGGGGGTCTCCTCCCTGTTGGACGTGCCTGGAATACCTCCAAAGGAAAATATAATAATTTAAGTTGTTTTTTAAGCAGCAATGCCAAAAAAAAACAACTCTGGTTTCAGCAGCTCAAATGTGAGAATCTTCTGCTTTTCTTTATATTTTAACTGAAGACCGTTGAAATTTTTTATTTTAAACATGGGGACTTATGGAGACTGACTCACTTCTGGAGCCAGCCTCAAGTGGACGACAAGAGGAACTGCAGTTTTTGGCACTTCTGCATCAGTTTCACTTCACTGCCACGGAGACTGCCGCTTGATTTTGACTTGTTGGTCACTGATTCTGCAGAACTTGTAACTTAAAGGCATGTTTAGTGTCACACACAGTGTGGGAACTTTAAGTTTCACAGATATGCAAAGGGTGCTGCACATCCACAGGTTTTGTGATGCATTTTTCCCACATTATGACTTCTCTACAGCCGTCAGCTTACAGTCTGAACGCATGTCCTTACAGAAACAGGCCAGAAAACAGAGAACAGTGGCCTCGTGTGAATCCCCACAGGGATTGAACACATGAATTCATGTATGTATGGAGAACCTCTCCTCTCCCGCTGTCGTGTGCGTTTAGCTCTAAAGGAAGGAAGACACTTGTCACGTTTGTTGTTTTCTTACAGTCTTACAGTGAACGTCGGCTCTGTAAGTTTAATTGTCCCCAGTTTTCCTCACACCCTACATACCTATCAGCACGTCTTGTTGTTCTCTGCGTCCACCTCGGTGACCGAGCTGAGACCACAGCTGCACGTCTTATTACATTTCCCCCGACGGCATGATCTCACTCGAGGCCAGTTGTGTTTGTGGGATTGTTACTCCAACGTGCTGAATGCGGATCGGCTTGAAAGTTTTGACCTCATCGGAGCTGCGGGTCGTGTCGTGTTGCGATATATTAACGTGCTTCTTAACGCGGGCAGCTTCTCAAACTCCAGGTCAAGTGAGTTTGAGATGTGGTCGGTGTTTTTGAGCCTGCTGGCCTGAGTAATGTTACACCATACCTTGGTGTGCCTTTTCCCAGACATACTGCAATAAAGCGTTTCCTCCCCTGCCTAAATTTAACAGCAGTCAATGCAGCTTTTGTAGAAATGCATGTATGGCCTCTCTGTTGTTATGCTGAACAATTTAGTCATTGTCAAACCCAGCCAGGCCTTTTTTGTGTTGACTCATAGTTTAACACCTACTGTACGTTTCCACAGAAACAGAAGAAGATGGCTTCGGATGATGTTTTGTCGTCGTGTAAAATGTGACTGATGAGTTTCAGTGCTGTTTCTGGCTCTTCTGGCAGCTGCAAAGCTAAAAAAAAATGATATCTATACCAAATGCAGAAAATGCAGTCCAAATTACACCCTGGCTCTCGGTGCTCTCAAATATTTGGAACAGTCGAGGGAAAAGGAGAAGATCGCTTACTTATTCACTCACACTGTTGTGTCATTTTTTTGTGCTCCCTTTTTAAATTTAGCACAAGCGAAGCCTGTATTTAGACTTCTTTGCTCCTTTGCTCTTGTGGCTGTATATTGTTGTACCAGTGCCGGGCTGGAATGTGTGGGTGTATGCAGGACTTCTTTTTTTTTATTCATATTTATTCAAGGTCCACTCACTAACTCTTTCTGTAGCATTCAACAACTCTGGAGCTAATATCAAGTTCTGGAAAAAGCGAGTAAACGGACCAAAAACTGCTGTTTCCTAAAAGGCAGAGAATGAACTGAATACTTCATCTTCTTTCAGATTTGATTTGATGTGCACTAGTTTCACCGTCATGCAAGGTAGAAGGGGGTGAGGCGAGGGGGTTGCAATCAGCAACTACAAGACATAGCAGCCAGCTAACATTACTGACTAGTCCAACAGCAGTCAGCCCAGCTCGGCGTCTGTCTTTCAGCCTTTTATTTCACCAAGCTCTCACCAACCACTAAAAGTCAGTCCCAGATTTACTCTTGTCCGGCGGCTTCTTGCTCGCTCACTCTCTCCTTTTCTCTTCTTAGCTTCCTCCGTCAACGTCCTCTTCACTCTCTTCTCCTCTGCCATTATGTCCATGGAGGCTGCTTAGCCCTGTGCCTGTAAACTTCCTCCTCTTCTTCTTTCCAGTGGTCCAAAACACCTGTGCTACAAACCCTAACATTCTCCCGGTGCTCTGAGCTCACAGTCCAGGCAGCCCGGCTAACAAACTGAGCTAACATGAGCTAACAGCAGCTACAGTTGGCAGCAGTTTACTTCACTGTCCATCAGGAAACTCTGTAAATCACAGAGAGTTAGTGTGAGAACAGACGTAGGAATGACAGAGACGCCATTCACCTGATTACAAGTCAGTGTAGATCAACAGGATTTAAAATCTGTTATTTCATGGCAGAAAAGTTCCTCGACGTTGCTTTAAATCCTGTGATTTTCTGTGAAAGTGAAAGCTGGAATACAGTTTGAGAGTTTTATTTGAAATGATTTCAGACCAAAGTACGTGTGTGTGTGTTTATACTTCAAGTCTTTGAGTTGTATTACTACTGACACTCGTCTGTCTGTTTGGAATTGACTGTTGAAATCAGGATGACGGGTGATGGCATGTAGCTTTCTCCATCTTTTCCTCATTAGCCCGCTGCTCGTTTGTCAAAAAAAGGCTAAAGATTTAAGTTGGCGCAGAGTCGCCTCGATGTCTTTTGGATGTGTGCTGTCGACGTTTGCTTAAAGCTCGCTCGACCACAGCAGCTTTCCAGCTCTGCCAGTCATGGGAGGTCTGAGAGACACCACGGAGGACGGAGAAGCTTTTGGGTTTAAAACAAATTGCTGGGTTCTGCATGTCATCTACGACTTAGACGCTTTTGTGATGCATGAGCGTGTTTATTTTCAGCCCTCACCGTCTCACCAAACAGGCTCAACACAGTCAATAAACAGCAAAAGGAAGGAGCGTGCTTTGGGGTTAGAGGGATATGCACATCAGACGGGCAGCTGGCGGTTCTCACGTTGATGTTGAAGCTCTTTTGTTCCCAATGACCACTGATGATTGCAGTGGTTTGCATGATAATACACCATTAAATATCTATTGTGTAAAATATCATATTACAGGTATGTTGATGACATGGCAGCTAACAAGGTTGTTCCCTCCAAAAAAGAGTTGCATCATGGTTTGTAGTGCTTTTATCCCGCTGCAGCTGTTTCGACTAAAATGCTTTTTTAATAGCACCCAGGACTCACTCCATGTATCACAGCTGCCAGTGGCGGGAAGTACACAAAGGAAGTGCATTTACTTGAGTATCACTTTCAAGTGCGACTTGGAAGTACTTTTATTTCCATTTTACGCTGATTTCTACGTTGATTTCGCTACAATTCAAAGAGGAAAACGATCTCCTAAACTCACAGCTGTTAACTCCTGTTGATGCTACACTGACTTGTAATCAGGTGAATGGTGTTTCTGTCATTCGTACGTCTGTTCTCACACTATGTAACTTTGGGCTCCGGGTCGGGAGAAGTACGTAACGTAACCACCAACTATTTCACTGATTTTGGTGAAACTGGATCATATTTTATGGAGAAAATGTTTTCTGGTTTTCCCTCTGATGTCCTCCGGCTGCTCCGCCTCAACTCTCTGTGATTTACAGAGTTTCCTGATGGACCGTGAAGTAAACTGCTGACAACTGTAGCTGCTGTTAGCCGGGCTGCCTGGACTGTGAGCTCAGAGCACCGGGGGACTGTTTGTGTTTGTAGCACAGCCATATTTGGACCACCGGGAAGAAGAGGAGGTTTACAGGAATGCTGATGGAGAGCAGACCTAGTGTCGTGCTAGAACAGGAGCTGTGCAAGTGGGCAATGTAACTGGGCTCAGCAGCCTCAGCAGCACATAATGGCAGAGGAGAAGAGAGCGAAGAGGACGTTGACGGAGGAAGCTGAGAAGAGAAAAGGAGAGAGTGAGTGAGCAAGAAGAGTAAATCTGGGACTGACTTTTAGTCGTTTGGCTGTTAGCAAAGTTGTCGACTCGCTAGTTTTTGATCATAAGTAATGTAATCAGAACAAATACTCGAGTACAGCTGAACATATTTACCACAGTGGGATTACTCACTTACTCACTGTGTTTTTGAATGCTGTGTTTTTCTTTCACCACTGATAGTTTCTGCTGAATCTTGAGTTTAAAGATTTCTGACAGTTTCACTACAGGAGGGGGAGTTGCGGTTAAAGTCAGCACTGTGGGTGGAGCTGTGTTTGACACCAAGCTGCACCAAGTGGGACGTCCAAACATAGAAGCACCAGAAACACCTTGACTATCTCTGACTTATCAGCTTCTGTCCATCCTCCTTTATCATCCTGTAACTCTGCATCACTCTCCTGTCACTGTCTTTCACCCTCTCCTTCCTCGACGTCCGCTCTCCTTACGAGGCTCAAAGTGATTTCCAAGGCGGTGTTTCGCTGGCCTTCTGTTGTTAATAAAGATCTGGCCGCTGGTTGAGGCCCCAGGGCACCGAGAAGGGAACAACGGCGTGCGCGCAGAACTCGGCCAGATCTCCGAGTACATTTTAACACTCACCAGTGACTTTCAGGTTCCTGCACCTCTGCTCAGATATCAACTGGAAAACACGCTGGATGTGCCACAAACAGTCAGTTGCTAGAGAGGAAGCATGGCCAAACAGCACTCACACTCGTATGTGTGATGGTCTGTTAGTCAGTGTATATTTTAGCCCGTGTCTTCATATCATGGTTTGATAATGATGGATCGGTTCTGCACTTACATTAATGTCGATAATTAGTCTTCCTTCATTGCACAGGAACAATAAAGGTTCAGCTCTTGTAGAGCGCAAACAAGACTTACAGTGTGCCGATTACAGTTTGTGTCTCTTCCATCTGCTTTCATTTACACCCAACAAGAAATGTGAGTTATTAAAGCCCGCAGGGGGAGCAGTAAATTCACCCACGGGGTTGCTTGCAGCTCCTCAAAGCTGGCCGGGCCGGTTTGTGATGACGGGGTACATTTTACGGCGCTCTCTTGGTTCTTGGATCCATTGTTGTCCATTGCTGCTGCCTGCCTGCTCTAATGGGCCACATGGATGTCTGTCCATTGCATTCATCTCCAGGGTCACAATACATGATGACTAAAGAGCTGCATGTGCGAAACAGACAGAATGAGAGCAAACGATTTAGTTACACAATGAAGTCAACGTATTGTGCTATGCTTTGTAATATGAATCACTGAGCCTATGGGCCAGGAAACAGACAGCCTGACTGTCAGTTTCACTCTCGCTCTCACTTTTTCCAGAAGGAAATAGTGCAGACGCAGTCCATCTAATCATACACTTATTCAGTCTGAGAGTCGAGGCTGAGGTGTGCAGTCTCTCTCGGTGTACACCCAACCAGCCAAAAGTGTTGTTTTCTTCAGATGACAGATTGAGGAGGGTAGTGGTTTGACCTGAAACCAGGGCCAAGCCCCAATTACTGCATTCTTGCAGTGTAGCCATTAGCTCACTGTCTCTGGGGACTCCAAATCTCATATTAAGGAATGACACGGAAAAAGTGAGTTATAATCAAATAAGATTCTTGAAGACAGTAGGGATTTTCGCTCAGCGTAATAATCACCTTTGTATGATCTCACACCTCTTTGCTTCAAGTCTTATTTTTTGGCGTTAAAGCACCAATGAGGCATTTTTTATTATGCATCAGAAGCAAAACACTCCAGTGTTTGTAGCTTTATCTAATATATGACGATGTGCTGCTTCTGTTGAGCATATGCACGGAAAAAGAAAAGCCAAAGAGCATGAAGGGGGGGGGGATCTGCTAATTTGCGTCCACGTCGTCTTCTTCTTGATCAAAGCACATTTTCCGAAAACTTCACTGCTGCTGCTGACAGAGGTTGTAATTTAATGAGCCGGTGCGATCCAAAAGTTTTAGTTTTTTTCTATTTGACATACTTTTCTCTCACAATTAAAGAGTTTTGTTTTTTCTCTTTCAGACTAAAGAACAGCAAGAACAAGTCCTGAATCAGAGCAATAAAGTCTTCCTCTACTGCGCCTTCTTGGACTACAGGTGGGTGTGTTTGCGTATCAGATGTGAAGTCTTGATTGTTGATTCTTTGCATATTCGTCGCTCAAGTCTTGAAAAAAAAAGGTGTATTTGCCCTTTTTCTCAAATCAAAAACTTCAGTTCGGTGTATCTTGAGCAACATCCCTCTGATAAACGGAGCCAGAACATAATTTAGAAGAGCATAAATCATTTTCAAAGGGAGTCTGTTTTCGTTGGATTCAAAGGCTTCCTCTCTTTACTCCCCTTTTGCTCTGAAGCTCAACAAAAAATGTGAATTAGTGGATTGCCCTGTCAGATTGCCCTGGTACATTGAGCAAAGACATTTCTCCGCTTGCCTCCCACTGTGGATCATGTTGAGTGATTCCTGCCAACAGCGCTCCTGTAAAAACCTCGTTTATTCCTCTCTAATATATCTCCTGAGCGCAGTTTCTCTGTAAATAATACCCAATTGTCGTCTTTTTCAGTTCAAATGAGGGCGTATGGTCCAACGAAGGTTGCGTGCGCTCCGATGGAAACATGACGTACTCTGTGTGTTTGTGCAACCACCTCACCAACTTTGCCATACTCATGCAAGTGGTGCCCTTAAAGGTATGACATTTTGGCTACTCTTTAAAGCTGCTCTTATTTATTGTTTTTGTATTAACAATGGATCGCAGCAGGAAGCTGCCTTCAGTGAAAAAGCCCTGATAAAGCCTGCCCAGCACCGAACGGCTCACAGACAAAGTAAGCAACTAGTCGAGATTAAAGCGAGCTAAAAAGGAGAGCGGATGTCGGACTTGATTTTTGCTGAGTTGCAGGAAACAATGCTCCAAATTAATGCTCCATATCTGCAGGATGTGACATGTAAGCTGTAGTTCTTGTGTGGATACAACAACAACAACAAAAAATGAGGTCTGTGAAACGATATCACAATCAGTATAATGACAAATTAGAAAGAGACTTTTTACACCACATACCACCCAAGAACCAACCCAAAGTGCCAAAAACTGCAGTTCCTCTTGTCGTCCACTTGAGGCTGGCTCCAGAAGTGAGTCAGTCTCCATAAGTCCCCATGTTCAAATGTCCAACTTCACAGCAGAAATAAACATGTTTACAGCCTGGTACAAAAAACAGTTTTGGTCTCTATAGCTAATTTCCCCGTTCATGACAACTGTACTGAGGGTGAATTTTTATACAACTCACCTGTTCAGATTATATTAAGGCTTAAAGTTATGCAGAATTAAGAGCGTGGACGCTTTGATTGACAGGTGGGTGATGTTACAGACGGCTTGTTGCCGACTCAAGACAGAATCTTCTTCAAGACTGCTTACTTTCTCTACTGTGTGAAAAGCTGAAATAAAAATAAATTCAGAAAATAAATGACGGTTCCAGACCAACTAGTTTTTTTGGCGAGACTCAAATCAAGTCAAGACCGGACCTGAGTACTACAGCACTGGTGCTCAGCCTGTAGTTTTTACGTCAAGTGAAATGGTGCCATCTTTGAGTCCAGTTCCATCGTCCTGGTTCAAAATTTTGCATGCTAACTAACTATCAAACACATACACAGCACCATTGTTAATGTTATTATTAACTCCTGTACTTTTCCTGCTATGTGAAGCTGTGAAAAAGGCCCAATTTTTTGAAGATTTTCGCTGCTTATCGTTTAATCTGCCGCAGCGACATTTTGTGAAACACTAAACCTTCCACTCCTTCTTTAAAGGAAAAAAGTGTGTCCCGCCCTCTGTGTCACAAAATAAGTCGATTTGTAGGAACATAATTGGACAGGAAGCGGTGGTTCACCGCACAGTTAGCCACCAACCAGGAGCCCCCACTGCAGCCGTTTGACAGTTTATCGTTCCACCCTGTAGGTCAATAAGCGGACCTTCGCAGTCACAATGTCGGTTTAACTGGTGGTTTTTTATCCAGAAGTAGTTTGGACAACCATGATTAAGTGTGGTCGGGTCTCTGCACAGGTCAGTGGTCTATTCCTCAAGGACCACAGACCCTAAAGAGACCAACAACCATCCCCTTCTCTTCTCTGCACACTGTCCTGCACGGCATTCCACATTATCTTCATGTCGTGTACGCTGTCTAACTCTTTGTCATCCAAGAATATGTGCCATAGGAGTACGGTCAGCGTCCACGATCGCTTCTTTAAATAGAAAAGAGAAGCTAAGTGGGCCAGTGTTGTATTTAAGGAGCAGAAGTCTATTTGATGCTATACTTTCCCTGCTCCAGTCTCTAATTAGTGGGCTGCCTCGTCCCCTCAGCTGCGAGGGAACATCCCACGTATCCCTTTTCTGGAAGGCCGAGACTCCTCTGCCCTCGTAATGACAAGGCACATGTGAAGACTGTTAATGGAGAATCAAACCCAAACGCTCAAAATAGATCCAGAAGTACAAAACAACATCAATGCACTACTGTAGGCCGTACGCCGCGGGCGTGTGGGGGAGAACGAGGGGTTGGTTGTCATATTGATTAGATCTCGTTCCCCAGAGGGCGCCGTTAAAAATGGTTATTTTCAGAATCGGGTTCAGAGGTCACTTACAGGGACATTTTAGGGGTAAGAGGACTTTTACACGAACAATTTCAATCAGACTCTTCACGTTTGAGATGTTTATTGCAGCAGCAGAACATAGTTAAAGTTTGGCGTTCTCCGAGCCTCCGACCTGAGCCTGCAGATGGATGCTGGGGGGCAAGATGGGAAGTGCTGCAGCTTAAAAAGACCACCATCATGATGAAGAGTGAGGCATGTCATGTGTGCATATAACAGTGCAGCCCTACCATTAAAAAGTATGATGGGACAGCTACAGTTTAGATCACTAAGCTACAAAATGTAGCTTATATAACACTGGTTCTCAAACTGCGGTACGTGCATCACCGGTGGTACACAACCTCACTCGAGTGGTACTTGTAGTCATGTTCATACACTTTAGGAAAATCTGGTTCTTGTCAAGTGCTCTTGCAGCACATTTGGCGCAAACTTTTTGAGGTGAGGTGGTACGCGGCGTAAAGAGTATGAGAAACTGTCTAAAATGCACTTATAGGAATGATTTTTCCTGTTTCTGTTCTCTTGATACAGCAGACGTGTTAGGTTGTTGCATTTCAATGAATTTAAACTTTTGAAGATTAGCCTCGTAGTGTGTACTCCTGACACTTTAGACTTCCTTTACACGTTGAGAGGGAATCTATTAAGGATTCAGATGAAAGTAACAAAGAGTGACCCCACTTCATATGAAGCTTATTGGACAATGCACAAATTTGCTTATCCCAAATGTATTTATTTTTTAAAAAAACCTGACTGTACTTTCACGGTGACTCCAGGTAAAAACATTTTTATTTTGTCTTTTGTCATTGTGCCACATTCAGCCTGCATCATTAGCCAGGAAACTCCGAGGATTCCTGCTCATTACGATGATGAACTCTCCGAGCTTTAGCAAAACAGTTTAATCAGAATCAGGTTGATTGCCAGACGGGTTGTTTTGTCCTGGTGCTTTGGTGCACGTACGTAGTATACATACGAGTATTAGAAGATGATTTATTGGAAAGAGCTGTACAGGAATGTGCAAAGTATTCACCAGATAGTGTGCAAAACTTCACAGTATGCAGCATATTTCAGATGTGCATGATATTTTTCAAGACGTGGTGATCCAAAAGATGATATTAAAGGTTAATAAAGGTCAGGTCAGTGTCCTGGGCTTTGTTGTAGTCGGGAATAAAATGTTCTTGTGCCGTGAAGTTTGGAGACCTGCTGTGTAAATCAAAATGTTTATAGGTGACAGATTATTTTACGTTTTTAACGTCTCCATTGTTGATGGTGTTTTGTCTCCGTGCACAGCTCACTATCGGCCACAGGGTGGCACTATCAACCATTGGCTATGTTGGTTGCTCCATTTCCATCTTCTGTCTCGCCATCACTCTGGTGACGTTTGCTGTTCTGTCGTGAGTATCATCAGTTCATCACATTAACAACATTTTAATATTTACAGTATAATAAATCCTATAAAACTCTGTATTTATGTGTCCTCTGCAGCTCAGTGAGTACCATCCGTAACCAACGCTACCACATCCACGCCAACCTGTCCTTCGCCATCCTGGTGGCTGAGATCTTACTGCTCATCAGCGCTCGCTTCGACCCGGGCACGGTGGGTAGCCAGCACCGGTTGTGTTAGTTTAAGATGATTCTAAGGGCTGTAACATGGACGGTGATGGTGATAAAAGAATAGAGAAAGACTGATGATCGTGATAAAATGAGTAAAGGTTGTGATGATGATGAGGAAAAAAAGTCTGATTTCGTCCCCTCTCCCAGCTGCCTTGTAAAGTCATGGCCGTCCTGCTTCACTTCTTCTTCCTGAGCGCCTTCGCCTGGATGCTGGTGGAGGGCCTCCACCTCTACAGTATGGTGGTGAAGGTGTTCGGCTCTGAGGGCAGCAAACACTTCTACTACTACGGCATTGGCTGGGGTAGGTCTTTAACTACTACTACACTCAGATGACGGCAATATCACAAAGGTATCAGCTTATGTTATTGTCCTTAATTTCACCCAGTGTCCCGGACCATTACTTCAAATATTGTTGATATTTCTGACTTCATACGCGACCTTACTGGTCAAATTTTGTAAATAAGTTTGACCCTGTTAAACAAATCTGCTTTGAGTTACATTCCAGCATAACAATTGGCTCTCCTGATCTCAGTGAACCGGAGTTTGATGGACAGATAAAAAGGATCCGGGACATACATATACTGTCTTTGGCTGCTGAGGAATGCACAGTCTCTCCTTCACATGCTGAACCCATTAGTGGAAAAACGATCCCTTTTTTATTACTTCCTTTCTTCTGGCCAGAGTAATTTTTCATTTTGTGTGGCCAAGTGCAAATTATGTGTGTGTGAGACTTTGTCTGACAGTTAGAAGTATGGCTGTTGTACATAAAAAGTAAATACTCGTTTTTTATAATGAATTGCTGCTTCTATTAGCTGCGATAAAAAGCTGTTGACTGCTTTATCTTTCATTTCCTCCTTAAGAGCGAATGTTCCCTTGTAGTTTAGCGTGTTAGAGACGATCGAGTTATTTTTTTTAGGGAAATGAGTAATTAGCAGCACAGCAGATTAAATAAAAGCACAGCTGGGTTTAAAAGTGGATGCAAAGTCAGGTGCTACGATGGGTGGAGTTTACCACACTGTAAAAAAATAAAACTGTTGCTGTGGTTGCCAGAATTTTACCGTAACAAATACGGTATAACCTTTTTTAATATTACGGTAAAAGGATGTTAGTACTGTTGATTTCACGTATACGATTGGTGTTTTATTCCATATTTTAAAATGTCTGTAGACTTTACTGTGAAGAACTGCCAAACCATGACAGTAAAAGACGGTCAAATATGCCATAAAATATTACGGTGTTTTACTGTATGATTAACAGTCTCTAATATAAAATACTACTTTATTTTGTATAAATTGCCTGAAAATGTCGTATAAATAAAGGTTTCCATAAAATATTACTGTCAAAAAAAACCCAAAACGTTGTTTTTACGGTAACAAACTGTCA
This sequence comes from Argyrosomus regius, assembly GCA_946959425.1. Lineage (NCBI taxonomy): Eukaryota > Metazoa > Chordata > Actinopteri > Sciaenidae > Argyrosomus > Argyrosomus regius. The sequence goes on along the minus strand of OX336890.1, from coordinate 2,051,191 downwards.
GCAGTGGTTGCCAGAATTTTACCGTAATAAATACGGTACAACCTTTTCTAATATTACGGTAAAAGGATGTTAGTACTGTTGATTTCATGTTTAAGATTGAAGTTTTATTCCATATTTTAAAATGTCTGTAGATTTTAACGGTGGAAAAACTGCCAAACCATGACAGGAAAAGACCGTAAAATATGCCATTATATATTACGGTGTTTTACTGTAACAAGTAACAGTGTCTAATATAAAATACTACTTTATTCTGTATAAATTCCCTGAAAATGTCGTATAAATAAAGGTTTTGAAGTATGACTCTGTTTAACTGTATACGTCATGGCATATTTTACGGTCTTTTACTGTCATGGTTTGGCAGTTTTTCACCGTAAAATCTACAGACATTTTTCACAGTGCATGTTGGGCAATTTTTGGACGACACTGTGGAGGTTAAAATATGAATTATGTTTTAATCTTCGCTCGGCCTAGATCTGTCATTACCTCTATGTCTGCGGCTTTGGTACAAACCTTTCGTCGAAGCTGTTTTCAGATGATTTCTAAATCATCAGCTGATTGTAGTCCTGCTGATCTAATATGAGCGTTGATAACTTGAGCCTCGGGTTTAGTGTGCGTCCACATTTGTTTATGGTACTTTGATTAAAGTTGAGTTTGTGACCACATGTAGCGATACGGAGTCATGTTTTTTTTTGTTTCCAAAAAAGTTGTCACGCTGTGTCAAACATAAAAAGAAACAAAATGTGATGATGTGCAAACACCAAAGTTCCATATTTAATTTAAAATAGCACAAAGACAAGTTATGATTTGATTGTTTTTGGAAAATGATATACCCATTTTAAATGTGATGCCATCAACGCGTGTCAACAAAAGACTGGAAGAGTTGTGAAACGCTGAAAGAAAACAGCTGGTGCAACATCTCACAATGAATGAGGTTAACTGGCAACAGGTTAGTAACATGACTGGGTATAAACAGAGAGGCTGAGGCTTTGTGAAGTGGACGGAGTTCATCACTCTTTGTTTTTATTTATATTTTACACAGCGTGCCAACTTTTTTTTTTGGAAACAGGCCATGTTGTATACTCGAGATCGGAGACTTTTGACAGCTGTCTGTCTCAGAATCGATTGCATTTTTACTTTGTTTTGTCTCGGACAAAGAGGACTTTATTTCCATTTGTTATTACTGTGGTTAGATGTAAAGCAGACAAATAATAAATAGTTCCTTCTAGATCTGAGTGTAACAATAAAAGAATGTAGGTATTGTTTTGAGAAGTTTCGATACTACTTGGTCCCAACACAAAGCCCTAGAAGACACATTCTCGCAACTGACGCTTATTTGTTTACAAGAAAACTTTGTTTCTATGTTACTTTATGCTTTTTTTCTTGAATTTCATGCCTTTATTTAAGAGTACAGTATTACAGTATATACAGTACAGTCGTTGCCACTGTTGGCGTATGTTTTTATCTGGTGTTACCTGTTTTTTATTATTTTTATCTCGTCCTTTTTGTAGTTTATTTATCAATTATTCATGGACATGTCCACATTTAGCTCCCTTGTTTTTGTAAGTTTCTGGATGGATGTACCGTGATGACCACAAAATAATCTTTGTCTTCAACGTTTGTGATGTAGCGGTCTTTGTTTTGACCTTCCGAAGGATGACAGACGCTAATTATCTTAAAGCTATAATCTGATACAGTGCGTCAAATGGTGACATTTATGTTTTAAACTGCACATGGCCTCTTTTAAATTAAATAAATCTGCAGGCTCTGTATTTCATTGGTACTTAAACACAACACACTCCCCCCAGACCACATCGGTCCAATCTCTGGGCACAGCGTGACATTTTTAGTGATTTCTTTCTCTCTCTCTGTCTTTTGTTTGTTTACCAGGCTCTCCTCTGGTGATATGTGTGGTGTCCATGACATCAGCTCTGGACAGTTACGGTGAACTCGACAAGTGAGTATGACAGCTGGAATTCATTTTTTATTGCATCGAAAGCGGCGTTGCGTAAGAATTACATCACCTGTGGAGGAAATTGGAACCATCAAATGTGTTCAGTGTTACTGCAGAAAGCTTTTAGGTTAACGGTGACTACACGTGTCAGTCCATATTTACATTACAGCAGGGACATTTAGAGCTCTGAGGGACTTTTTCTTCTTGTCTTTGCTTTCTCAGCTGCTGGCTGTCACTGAAGAACGGAGCCATCTGGGCATTCGTGGCACCGGCTCTGTTTGTCATTGTGGTGAGGACTTTGCAATTAAATAATTAGCATGTGTCATTTTACACAGCAGTGTTATTTGATCTGCAATTAAGTCACCTGTGTTTCACCTCCTTTCTGATTTCCAGGTGAACATCGGCATTCTGATATCCGTGACCAGAATCATCTCTCGAATCAGCGGAGAGAGTTACAAGGTTCATGGAGATGCCAACGCAGTCAAGTGAGTTTATTTGTTTACATGATCAGACTGTATAAATCATCTATAGCTAACTTAAAATTAGCTATAGAGACCAAAACTGTTTTTTGTACCAGGCTGTAAACATGTTTATTTCTGCTGTGAAGTTGGACATTTTAACATGGGGACTTATGGAGACTGACTCACTTCTGGAGCCAGCCTCAAGTGGACGACAAGAGGAACTACAGTTTTTCTTTTGGCACTTCCTGTGTTAACCTCATTTCATAGCTTGGATCACACTGATGCTCCAGTGTGCAGGATTTAGTGCCATCTAGCGGTGAAAATGCAGATTGCAACCAAATGTTGATCTCCCATTAAAAGCCATGGTTGTCTCTCGCTTGGTTTCCAGGCTGACCGTGAAGGCGGTGGCTGTGCTCCTGCCTATCCTCGGCATTTCCTGGATCTTTGGCGTCCTTGCGATCAACTCACACTCTTTGGCGTTCCTGTATATTTTTGCTGTATTCAACTCGTTACAAGTGAGTTCTCCTCTTCGTCTATTCCAAAATGTTTGCAGCCATTTGTGAAATAATCTACTAAAGTTTACATTTTTCTTGTTTTAGGGGTTCTTTGTCTTCTTGTTTCACTGTCTTCTCAACTCTGAGGTAAGTTTTAATGGTTTACCTGCTTATTCACGGTTATAAGACGTATCTTCTCTGACATTTATGTGTTATGTTTCTGTAGGTCAGAGCTGCTTTCAAACACAAAACCAAGGTGTGGTCTCTTACCAGCAGCTCCATCCGAAACATCAATGTGAAGCCATTCAACTCTGACATTGTGAGTGTTGCTGGAGATTTTCTCAAACATCAACTGAAGCCGTTCACCTCCTCCGTTGTTGTCTCTAACGTTCTCCTTCCCGTCTTCTAGATGAATGGAAACAAAGAGGGCGTGACTCCCACCAAGATGAACACGTGGGACAAAAGCACCAACTCGGCCAATCGTATCGACCTCTCCGCCGTGTAGGACCACCAGATCCATCGCGTCTGTCTGCGGCAGGGAGAGCTGAATCTGAAGCTCACCTGGTGCAGAATGACAAAACACTGGCCAGAATATTCTCCCACTTTTGTTATGTAAAGAATCGGACACTCATCCAAGCTCAAGTGAAAGTGATACCAAAGGAGGTGTTGTGTAGCTGGATAATATCTTCACCTTTAAAGACAAACAGACTCTGAGGACTGTGCCTTATTATTGTCTCGTTAAATATATATATAAAAAAACATTGTGTTCCCAAAAACAAGAGCAGGGATTTCTGAGGAGAGTCTTATAAGATCTGTGAGTGTAGTTCAGGGTCTGGCAATGATGCTCTGTGAATTAGAGCGTCTACATTTGTCTGGTTGCATCGTCCATCTGTATACAGCTGTTTATTTAACATTGAATTGTTCAGTTGTTTTTTTTTTGGGGGGGGGTGAATATACTTATTTGCTTTCTTGCTGAGAGTTAGGTGAGAAGATTGATATGAATATGAAGCTACTGCTAGCAACTGGTTAGCATAGCTTAGCACAAAAAACTGGAAATAGTGGGAAAACGGCCCAGTGTCGACAACTTTGCCAAGAGCCAACAAGGTCACCAACAGCAGACATAGCAGCCAGCTAATATTACTGACTAGTCCAACAGCAGTCAGCCCAGCTCGGCGTCTGTCTTTCAGCCTTTTATTTCACCAAGCTCTCACCAACCACTAAAAGTCAGTCCCACATTTACTCTTGTCCGGCGGCTTCTTGCTCGCTCACTCTCTCCTCTTCTCTTCTTAGCTTCCTCCGTCAGCGTCCTCTTCGCTCTCTTCTCCTCTGCCATTACGTCCATAGTAGGCTGCTGAGCCCGCTTGTCCGACTCTGGTCCAAATCTCGCTTGCTAACAGACAGTGTGCAGAACTAGCTAACGTTTCGCTTAGGAATGGAGTCCGTTAACATCAACAAACAAGTCCAAAGTCAAAGCTAACATTACTGCAAAGCACATGAAACATGTTGTCATATTTTGGTTTTAGCTGGCTAACGGTAACTAGCTTGCCAACAAAGACAAACTGCTAGCTAGCTAACGTATCAAAATCCTTTCTTGGGTGGATAACGTCAGCTAATTCATCCAGACTCTCAGTTTGCTTGCAAACGTTATCACTAGCTAAACACTATGAAATTAGTTCTGCAGCTAACCTGATCCATGTGATCTAGCTCTTGTTCTGGCACGACACCTGCTGTAAACCTCCTCTTCTTCTTCCCAGTGGTTTAAAACGCCTGTGGTACAAACACTAACACTGCTAGCTAACAGCAGCTAACAAACTGAGCTAACATTAGTTAACAGTAGCTACGGTTGGCAGCAGTTTACTTCACTGTCCATCAGGAAACTCTGTAAATCACAGAGAGTTGAGGTAGATTACAAGTCAGTGTAGCATCAACATGATTTAAAATCTGTTAGTTTATGGTAGAAAAGTTACACAATGTTGCATTAAACGTACACGCTAGCTGTTTCCCCTTATTTCCAGTATTTGTGCTAAGCTAAGCTAAAGTAATCGGCTGCTGGCTGTAGCTTCATAGCGATCTTATTCTCGGGAACAAAGCTAAATCACAGAATATTCCTTGAAATCACAGAGGTGTGTTTAGTCTCACGCATATTAAAATTTGAATGATAGGTGTATACTTTAATTGCTCATTCGACCTGGATGAACTTCTCCGAGATTCACCTGATTCTTGCGGCTTCAATCCAACTTTTGGGGACAACGCAGCAGCACAACAACCAGCAGCGTACTCGGTGAATTAGACCCTATGTAATTCTGATATAATGTATTTATTTATTTTGTGATTCTGAGTTCTGTATTGTGTCTCCTTCTGCAAAGTGTCACAGCTCAACAAATCAGTATGTTAGATTCAGTGTCTGTTTGTTTGTTGTGTTTGCAGCGTGCTCACGTCTGAGTACGCCGCTCTATGTTATGCTTCTTTGAGGAAAAGTGAATACTGGTTGTGTTTTGGACACAATTCTGTGAAGTTTTATGGTGTCTTTAGCTATTTCTGTTGCTAATTTCTTTTTTTTTTTCATACATTTTTTTGTACACTAAAATATGAAATATGTTCTACAACAGAGGGACTTAATAAGGGTGTTGTTGTTGTTTTTTTTCTTAACATACTGTGAGAATGGAGGGAGATGACATATTTTAAAATGTAATTGATCTTACACTGTACCAACATTAGGTTTCCTAAAAACAGGATTTACTGTAAGTCACTCTGCGCTCACTTTTCATGTCCGATTTTTTTAAAGTTAAATATTTCAGTATTTCTATGCTTGTATGGCCATAAATGATTGATGGTACTATGGTTTGTGCTTCCAATTATCTTTACTATAAAATGTTTATGACAAGAAATCAGTGTCGTCTTTGTTTTTTACAAAACGTAATATCACAGAACTCGACCACATTGGTCGTCCGGCCTCTTCTGGCTCCCGGCTAATCTAAAAATCGGCAAAGACGTGGATCATCATTGGGCTGAATGACGCCTGGTTGCTCAAACAAACCATCTGTAATGACACCCACCTGTCAATCAAAGCATCCACGCTCTTAATTCTGCATAACTTTAAGCCTTAATATAATTTGAACAGGTTTCAAACATGAAAGACCTGATCTAGAGCCAGTGTTTGGTTTGTCCGTTCTGGGCTACTGTAGGAACATGGCAGACTTCACAGAAGAGAACCTGTGTGTTTTTGTACTTAGCAGAGCTTAGCATAAAAGCATATCTTAGCACAAAGGTGACAAAATCAGCCTAAAGCTCATTAATTAACATGTTGTATAATTTATTTAATCTGTACAAAGTGTAAAGATGATACATTTTACAATTACAAGCTAACCGTTTCCCCTTATTTCAAGTATTTGTGCTAAGCTAAGCTTAAGTAATCTGCTGCTACCTGACCAAAACAGTGCAGTTACATTCGCTTTAATCTACTTGCAATGTAGTGATGTGTCGGTCGTGAACGAGCCGGTTCAAAGAGCCGGCTCCGGTACATAAGCCGGTGAGTGATAGTAGAAAAAAAGAAGCAGCATTTGGACACATTTTAAACATTTTGAAAACACAAAGGCAGAATGCAGAATTTTGCAAAAGCCAAGCTGTCGTATCGAGCAGGGTCCACATACAACCTTCACAGACACATGAGAACTGTGCATCCAACAGTCAATAGCTGTCCTTTTTTTATAGTTTTTATAGGTGTGTCTATCTGCTTTGTGTAGCAGAGTGGTTCTACAAGCACGTTAGTGCATTCATTGGGTGGTTTCAGAGAGTTACAAGGGTCTGTAAACGCAATGAAAACAATTGGCTACAGCAATATATCGATATTAGAAAATGTAATTTCTACTTTTGAATACTTAAGTACAAAGGATGTATTGAATATATACATGATACATACAAATCATGAGTCAAAGCAGCGCTAAAATTGGCTGAATTATTAAAGGTATAAGTGGTAACATGAAAAGCCGTTTGGGAGCCAAAAGAGCCGAAAGCTCTTCTTGGTGAGCTGAGTCAAATGATCCGACTCCCTAAAAAGAACCGAACTTCCCATCACCAGTGCAATGCCGTCAAACATCTGCTACTGTGTCTGCGCATGCGCCGCCGTGAGATATGAATAAGTCCCGCAGCTGACGGCGAAGAAGACAATAACATGAGAGCTCGGTGTGTGAAAACACACACTAACGTTGAAGTTTTAACTTGTGCCGGTAACGGAGGACTCTTCTGAGCCGTTAAACAAGCACAGCGAGCCGCCAACAGTCTGTTTACATCCACTTATTTCTGCCTACGCACGAACTTTTCTTTTTGTTGACACAAACTTCGCATAATGTTGTCATCGATATTTTGAAGCCCGTCACGTGTGGAAACGGTGAAATGGGATTTTACCGGCGTGTCGTGGGCCTGTCCGTGTGTTTCACCTGCAGAATCAACGTGTCGAACCTGCTCGGACTCTCTGCTGTTGTTGTGTTTTTGTGACCGTCCATGGAGTCTGTCGGCAAGTTTGAGTTCAACAGGAAGGACCTGATTGGTCACGGTGCCTTTGCAGTTGTGTTCAAAGGCAGACACAAAGAGGTAACTTATACACCTGAGACTGAGCTGGTTCATGAATATATCATTTATTATATTTTATTATGTTTCCACAAACATGACTGGGAAGCTGCTGTGAAGATTTGCCTTGAAATGTTAACAAATATAACCAAAATTATAGAAAATAGTGAAAAATTGCCTCTAAATGTTAAATATTATCACTATAATGATATAAAATAGTATAAAATCGCCTAAACTGAGAGATACTAGTGAATATTTGCTAAAAATATAACTAAAATGATGGAAAATAGCATAAAATTGCCTCTAGATGTTAGAAAATATCACTAAAATGATATAAAATAGTATAAAATTGACTCTAAATGTTTAAAAATATAACTAAAATGATATAAAATAGTATAAAATTGACTCTAAATGTTTAGAAATATAACTAAAATGATATAAAATAGCATAAATTTGCCTCTGAATGTTAGAAAATATCACTAAAATGATAAAAAATAGTATAAAATTGACTCTAAATGTTTAAAAATATAACTAAAATGATATAAAATAGTGAAGAATAGCCTCTAAATGTTAAAAAATATAACTAAAATGTTAGTAAATAATGCAGTGAAGTCCTTGAAAAGACCTTCACCTTAAGTTTCACACCTCTTTGTTTATGTTTCCAGAAGCGTGACTGGGAAGTTGCTGTGAAATGTATCAACAAGAAAAACTTGGCCAAATCTCAGGCTCTGCTTGGCAAAGAAATCAAAATACTGAAGGTAAAATAAAGTTTTCATACGTTTTCTGTCATTTTCTGTCTGTTTATCTTTTAATTAAAAAATATCTTCCCACCTCTTCCAGGAGCTCAAACATGAGAACATTGTTCGACTGCTCGACTATCAGGTTTGTTTTCACTCCTTTCCTCTCACACACTTCCTCAGTAACCACACACGATGTTAAACTTCATTTGGCTGCTGGACTTTGTAGTTTTTTATGATGTTAGCAACCTTGATGACCTGCATGGAGCTGTAGTTTATGTTAAAGTATGTTTATGCCTCTGCATGCCATAGACTGAATGAACAGGTCACACAAAGCACATGCCATTAACCATTTGTTTGCGTAGGAGTGTGCGTGCCTTCCCTCTTCTCACCTTACTAACACCTGCCAGACATCCAGACAGGAGTGAGCTGATCTCTCACTCTTTTGGACAGATGGCAGGGTGCAGCCGGTTTAAACAATAGCTTATAAAACACACACCGTCTGAGCGGCGACACACACCGGCACGCAAGGCTAATGAATTCAGATGATTCACTCAGGTCAGACTGCAGGAGCGTTTACCTGCGCACCTGTGCACCTTTTACAACCTGTAGTGACGCTGCATCACAACAGCTATAAGGTGTTATTTAAGTGGTAAACACTGCAGTACACAGACCATACTTTAACATGGATCCTTGAAATCTTCGAATTGTTTTAGGAAACAGTCAAGGCATTGGAGGTTTTTGAAAAACAAACATAAAAAGACATGCATCATTGAAAGTGCTTGACTTTTTATATTTTGTGCAATAATAGAAATTTAAGTTCTTTTGATATTAATAAACATGCTAGGTGGATCTGTGTCTCAAACTATGCCCTGTTGTATCCTTGAATTTGAAGGAATTAGGCGTCTATTAGGTAGAAAACACAACTAAAATGTAACAATTGCCTTGAAATATTTAAAAAATATAACTAAAATGTTAGAATATTGTGTTAAAATGCCTCAAAATGTTAAAAAATATAACTAAAACAACAGAGAATAGTCAAAATTTGTCTTCAAATGTTAAAAAATATTACTTAAATGATTGAAAATATAACTAAAATGTTAGAAAATTGCCTTGAAATATATCTAAAATGATGGAAAATAATGAAGATCTGCTAAAAAATAATAAATAATGAAACTAAAATATTAGAAAATAATGTAAAAATGCCCCAAAATGTTAAAAGATAAACTAAAACAATAGAGAATAGTGAAAAATTGCCTTGAAATGATGAAAAATAGTGAAGTGTGGTCCTTTTAAAAGTCCTTAAATTTTGATTATTGTTTAAGAAGGTGTGGGCTCTTACAAAGATACGTCACCCTAAATTTCACAGCCTTTATCCCGCCCTGTGTCACCTCACCGCTTGGCGACCTTATCTATGGCAGTGAAGCAGAAGGTGCCAGATTGGGGAGGAGGGGTCCTGGATGATTCAGGGAGCCTAGCTGAGCTGGACGAGGGCCATGAGTTCGCCTCCATCAAGAGGTCCAGAGTTTATAGAAGCACCGCTGGTGACGGGCCAAGAGAGAAATGACTCAATCTGAGACATGAGCTGGGGTCATTGTGACCTGGGGCACTGTTTATATGAAATAAATGTGATGTTTTTATTATTAAAAGTAACTTTCAGCTCTGATCATTTGCCTTTTTTCTCAACAGGAAATGGGAGGATGTGTGTATCTCGTCATGGAGGTAAGCTAAGTGTTAGAAACGGTCATGTTCGGTCTGTTAACAAGTCAAATCTTCTACTAAGACTCGTCTTTCTCGTCTTTTCAGTACTGCAACGGAGGCGACCTGGCAGAGTACCTCCACTGTAAGTTTTCTACATGCAGCGGGGCTTAATATAGCTCCAGCTCACTACTGTAAAGTTTTCCATTTCACCTGGAGACAAAGCAACAAACTCCTCACTGAACTTTTAGTTTATTATGTGTAGCTTATTGTTGCACAGAGGCTTGGCTGAGCTTCTCAGTATTTTGTGGGAATAATAGGATTTTGAAGAGGCAGAACAGAACAGCCATAGTATTCAGCTTCCAGCAGGTCAGCGGGTAAATTATCAGTAATAGTCCCCGAGTGCTTAACCCAGATAAAACTAAACCCTAGAATTAGCTTTCCTGCAAACTCTGTAGAAACCAAAGTGTCCAAAATAAGCTTCTATTCCTCGTGTTGTTGGCTGTCTTGTGATTTCACCACAGTTAAATTCTCACTTGACTGTCACACTTGAAAATTTCCCCCCACCTCAAGTTTCAAGCCCTGTTTCGAAAGATGATGACGCGGCGGCAGAGGGCACAGTTTAAATTTACCTCTGTAGCGTTGATGTGTCTATTTAAACGCCGATGTCAGAGCGTTGCTCTAATTCTGCTGCCGTGCCAAGCGTCTCTTATTTTGTAGATTTGCCCGTTCTGTGTCCTCCTGCCAAGCAGGCACATCCAGCACAACACTACTTGGCAAAGGTTCACGGAGCACCCACATGACCTCACCCATCTGTCACACACTTATCCCCTGTCCTCCGGTGGAAAAACACTGCAGCTATAAATACTGGATGTACTGGGAGAGGGGGAGGAGGAGGAGGAGTGCAGAGCTTGACATTAATTTCCAAATGAAGCTCCACCGTAAACAAAATTCTCTTCCACGAAGTCTGACAGCAGTGACGCACGCTGATGTGACGAGAGATGAATATCTACCTTACACAATATTAAAGTTTCTGGTCAGAGTGACAACTCCATCAGAAGATCAACAGCTCTAACTAAGAATTTACTCATCATTACGTCCATAAAATGTGAAGTGTGGAAGTGAAAATGATCCTCTAAATATTAGAAAATATAAATAAAATGTGGAAAAATATAACAAACAATTGAAAATAGTTATGTAATAGTCCATAATAGTAGTGAAAATTTGACTCTTAATGTTGAAAATATAACTCAAGTCTTAGAAAACAGTGAAAATGTGTCTCTAGATATTAGAAAAATAACTAAAATGTTAGAAAATAATAGAAAATTGCTAAAAAATTGTTAAAAACATAACTCATATTAGAGAAAATAGTGAAAATTGCCCCTAAATATTAAAAGAAATAATTAAAATGACAGAAATTATAGCTAAAATATTAGAAGATGAGACAAAAGCTGAAAATATTCACATTTGAGAGACGGAAACTGTAAATATTTGGCCTTCCTGCTTAAAAAGTGACTTAAATTATTCATCAAAAGTCAAAATAATACCAGTCTAATGGATTCATCCTCAGTAAGATCAATAACCTTTAAATGTATATGCAGCCATGCTAACTCCCTCATGTGTTTCACCCCTCAGCTAAGGGCACGCTAAGTGAGGACACCATCCGGGTCTTCCTGCAGCAGATCGCTCAGGCCATGAAGGTCCTGCAGAGCAAAGGCATCCTCCACAGAGACCTCAAACCTCAGAACATCTTACTCTGCCACGCAGAGGGGCGCAGGTCGAGTCCCATCAACACCTGCATCAAGATCGGTAAGGACTTCACCCACCCAGGAGAGGATGATGGGACTGAACGTAGAGCACGTCTAACTGCATCTCTCTCCTCCTGCAGCTGACTTTGGGTTTGCACGTCACCTCCAGACGAACACAATGGCAGCCACGCTGTGCGGCTCTCCCATGTACATGGTGAGTATTAACGTCTTTACTCTGTGCCAGCGAGGTTTATTGTCACCGTGTGCCTAAGCTGTAAGCTGTTGTTTGTCTGGACGCAGGCTCCTGAGGTCATCATGTCCCAGCACTATGACGCCAAGGCTGACCTGTGGAGCATAGGTACTATTGTGTACCAGTGTCTGACTGGGAAGGCGCCATTTCACGTGAGTCCTGCACACGAATAATCACAAATAACACACGATACGTCCCTTTCACAACAACCCCATGCCACCTGCCTCTCCGTCCATATCCAGTGTTGTTAGTTGGAAAATGCCGGAACAGCTCGAGTACTTGTTAGCTAAGAGTCTTGTTTACAGATGAGGGATAAGCGGAAATGGCCGCGAGCCATTTCTCTGAACACATAGTACCCATAGTAAATATTGCTTCACAACCCTGTGAGTGTTACTTTCTGCCGTTCACGTGGCCACTCACATGAAACTCGTCTCAGGTGTGATTTATTGACATGTGCTGATGTTTTGTCTCGTCCTTTTTTTTCGTTCGTTGTCAAAGACGTTTGACCTTTTGTAACTGTTGGCGGTTTCTTTGAAAGCAACGGGAGGGAAGATAGACTTCTATTTCTGTCAGGCAGGTCAGTGAGTTAAGTCCAAGGGTTAGTGAGGTTAGCTGCTGCTGCTGCTGATGATGATGTTTACTTAGCTGGCACGTTATTTATGTTAGGCTTTTATGCGCCGTGACGTAACCAGTTCTTTATATTTGAGGATGATGTAGGTAAGTAAACTTCGTGCTCAAAGACTAGCTGGAGACAAGTGGCAATCTCCTGTGGCTGTGAAGTGCCAAAAACTGCAGTTCCTCTTGTCGTCCACTTGAGGCTGGCTCCAGAAGTGAGTTAGTCTCCATAAGTCCCCATGTTAAAAACTTCACTAAAGTTATGCAGGATTAAGAGCGTGGATGCTTTGATTGACAGGTGGGTGTCGATACAGGCGGCTTGTTTGAGCAACCAGGCGTCATTCAGCCCGCCTCAGCTCCGCCTACTTCCAAGGCAAGCCACTGCCAACATGGCTGCATCCAGAGCCACCACACTGAGCTTCTTAACAGCTCGTCAGACACCTCTGGGTGATGTCACGGAGACTACATCCATGTTTTATCCTGTCTATGTCCAGAAGCCATTAATTTAAAGGATCAGTATGGAGGATTTAGTGGCATTTAGCGATGTTTGTCTGTTCTGGGCTACTGTAGAAACATGGTGGATTCTGTAGATAGATAGATATAAAAGGCTCATTCTCAGGTAACAAAAACATAGCTATACTTATTTTCAGATGATTATACACAGATGAAAATATTGTGTAAATGGAGCCCTTTAAATCTGACACACTAGACCTCTAAGTCTGAAACTGATGTGAGTTGTGCTCAAACTATTTACAGTATAACGTCAGAGAAAGAAATACATTGTCCGTACTGGATACTCATTTCAGCAGAGTGCATACTCAACTCTAATTATGACATGATTACTCATGCCATACTCATGTCATAATGTAGTAATGACTATTTTTCACCTTGTGAGTTTGTTACTGTGTCATCATGGTAAAATGTAGCACAAGCGTCACAATGGTGCAAGATAGAGTCACGAAACTGTACAGGTGTGTAGTTTAGAGTGCTCGTGTCGTAATGTGGTAACCATAGACGATATAAAACATGGACGGGTCATGAACGGGGAAATTAGCTATAGAGACCAAAACTGTTTTTTGTACCAGGCTGTAAACATGTTTATTTCTGACATTTTAACATGGGGACTTATGGAGACTGACTCACTTCTGGAGCCAGCCTCAAGTGGACGACAAGAGGAACTGCAGTTTTTGGCTTCACTTCACAGGCATGGAGGTTGCCGCTTGGTAGTAACACTTACTGGGTTGGAAAGTCGACGGACACGTTGACAGACGTTGCTGCTCTCTAGTTTATTCAGCTTCCGATTGGTTGTTTTTAAATGTGGCTCATGTTTCTTGTGTGTTTTTTATAGGCCAGCACCCCGCAGGAGCTCCGGCTGTTCTATGAAAGCAACAGGACCCTCTTACCCAGGTTAGCACACCCCTCGCCAACACACACACGCGTATATATATATATATATATATATATATATATATATATATATATATATATATATATATATATATATATATATATATATATATTGCTGTACACACACACTATACACACACAGGAAGCTGATAAGGTATTAAATGAAGATCTGTCTTCTCTGCAGTGATGAATGACCGTTCGTCGGCCTTCACACTCATGTTTGTGTGTTTGTGTGTTTGTGTATGACGTCCGGTGTGCACATGCCACAGACACAAGCACACGTATATAATTACCACTTGATAAATCCACGACTAAAAATAGTTCCCGATGTGGAAGAAACTGATCGGGCCGATCGTCTGGAACTTTCTCGATCAGCTGCCCTCACACGGTGGAAACCTAACACATGTATCTCATGATATATATGCACGTCTATGTGAGGTGTGTGTGTTTAATGTGAAATGTCTCGCCTTTGTTAGTTCTCTCGGCTATTTTAAAGTCATTTTGAAGCTCTCGTGTCCGGAACATGGACCTGGAGAGCGTTCAGAGGGATTTATGGATTGTTTTCCACTGTTTTCATGGTGTACTTTGCCAACCTGTGTACGCTGTTATCTGTCGCTGTGATAAAGCTGGGTGATAAGACATACCCTGTGTGTGTGTGTGTGTGTGTGTGTGTGTGTGTGTCAGAGGAGGAGGTTTGTTGTTTTCTTGTCATTCTATATATAACCATCTCCGAGCTGCCAGCTAGTGGCCTGCACGGCTATCATTTTCCACATGGCCCACATAACTCCACACAGACATAAACACACACACACACACACACACACACACACACACACACACACACACACAGTCTGACTGTCATGATGCCCTGAGGTTTTGCACTGAAGCCGTAAATTAGATTAAAAATACACATATTTTACGGCTCACTCTGAGCTCATGAAACACGGCTGACCTAAATATTATTTCTTTTAAACAACTGCTGATATCAGCAACAAAATGCAACCACACGTGTTCACGTAGAGATGAATCTACCCAACAGATCGTCTTGTGTATAAGTCACGATAATTACGATATTAGCTTATCAAGGATGTCCTTAAACCGTACGATATTTCACGTTACATGCATGTTTGTTTACACAAGAATGTCGCGTGATGGCAGAATAAGCAGTTTCACCGACCATTATGAGCACACGTTTTGCTGTCATTTCTGGCCTCTCTGTCTGAATTTCCCTGTGGGCAGCTCCTCCACACACCAAACAAACCAGATGAAATGAAGATAACGTGTCACTCGAGGCTAATGTGTGTTTTTTTTCCAACGATGACTGCATAATTCCAGCCACAAAGTTTGGAAAAATAGGTCCAGCAGCACTCAACGAAAGTGGCAATACGACTACATCATCTGTTAAAGGTCCAGTGTGTAACGTTTAGAGGATCTATTGGCACTTTATAACTTAAAATGAACCTTTGACATCTACGGAGGAAGCAGCTGTGTTGAACCGCCATGTTTCTACACGACCCCCTCAGGTCTCCACACAGTTTGCAGCTCGAGCTAACAATGCTAATGATGCTAAAGATGCTAATCTATGCAGTTAAAGTAAACAATGTTTGAGAGCTGCAGACGCTCAAATCTTCTCTCAAAGTTCAAACTGTGGCCCACATAGGGAGTTTTTCGCGAGTTTCATGGCTACAGTTGGTTTTCCTATGTGTGTGGAAGTGAAGGGTGAGGTGTGGGGTATTCTGTTGGTCGCGATCTGCAACTTCACCACTAGATGCCACTAAATCCTACACACTGGACCTTTTAATATTTAGTTAAGTTGTTGTTGACAGAGGCTGAGAGTCAATTTTATTTATTGTTTTGTTCTTTTCTTTTCTTTTCTTTTCTTTTCTTTTCTTTTTTTATTATGTTTTATTTATTTAGGATATTTCAATGTTTCTTATTGATTCCAGTGTCTTCATATTTTAAAGAATTAAAGGTTTGAAAGAGTGTTCTTGCATTATGATGCAAATATATTATCTTAATTATTATTATGGCATTAAAATGATCTTAAAATCACAATAATATTGTTTATTTCTTGGACAATACATCGTAATTATCATGACCGAGTATCTAAAATTCTTGGGATGAGTCAGTGTAGTCCTCTCATATAAGATAAGATGCACTTTATAGATGCCACACTGGAGAAATTCACTTGTTAGATCAGCACACAATGCACAGAAATACTCGCAATAGTAGCATCTTGGTGGCTCAGCTGGTAGAGTGGGCTCCTTCCTGCAACGACCTGGTTACAACTCCGGCTTGTGGTCCATGGATGTTTCTTTTGCTGGGTGTCGTTTCATGATCTAAACAGGACAACTTTGTATTTTCTAGTATCCCGAAGGAGACTTCTAGTAACCTGCGACACCTCCTGGTGAGACTGCTGCAGAGAAACCACAAAGAGCGGATCAGCTTTGGTGAGCTTCTCTCTTTTTAACATTCACAACTCATTTTTCATGATTACATTTGACCTGATCTCTTAAATCTTTTACATTCACAGATGAGTTCTTCCACCATCCTTTCCTGGAGACGAGCTCATCTGCAAAGAAATGTACGGACTGTCTCCTGCTGGTCTGAGTACAGCTTAGAGTCAGGAGAGGTGTTGTAGCTGTAACACAACAACATTTATGTGTTTTCACAGGCTCTCCAGCTCCTCTGCTCTCCTACCCAAGTTCAGGCTCTGGCAGTTCCTCTAGCGGCTCCTCCACGTCCCATCTGGCCTCCCCTCAAGTGTGTACACCAACAAGACATACTGTTTCTGTTTCTGTGATTTATCTTCGTTATATTTGATCAAACCGTCCTTTTACTTTAGCATTCCGACGGAGAGATGCACCGACTTCAGCCCAAAGCGCGATATTCCCCGACACAGGACGCCCCCGTCTTCCTGCTGAAAGAAATAGCAAACCAAGACAGCAGGAACACTTCGTCTTACACCGAGGAGTACGTCATGGTGCCGGCACAGTTTCCCAGTAAGACATCGAAGCCTCACTTTACAGATATCTGCACGAGTCTTTCACATCAGCACAAGAGGTCTGACTTTTTCTGTTTGCAGGTGAATACACGTGTGAGGTAGACGTTGGGTCGCCCATCGAGAGTTGCCTGATATACAGTGGGTGAGTACTCGCACCACGATATGTTGTCAGTTGGTTAAGGTCTTAGATCTTCCATCAGCTAACAGATATCTTTCTTTAGGTGCTCACCGCTGGCTGAGCGAGGCCTCGGAGCTGCAGGAAAGACACCTCCACCCTCTCCGCCGCTACACTCTCCCTCCAAGCTGGCTAGGTAAGAGAAAGCCTGGCAGGTTTAGATACTGGCAGGTTTTATGTACAATCATTCACTCCTTTGCTTCCTCGTCCATCCATGCAGCAAACCTGTTGAGTTCGTCAGCCGCACCTGCAGCCAAGCGGTGCCCATCCCTGTCCCGACTCAGATCCAAAATTACCAACGCATGGAGCAGAACCTGCAGCCCGTCGGCTTGCACGGCTCCACCAGGCATGTAGAGCCGCTCACCTCTGTGGCTTGTTATCGCCCATTCTCCTTTGCCCCATGTCTGACTATATCTCATGTCATTCAGGGCCACACTGTGTGCAGGCAGCAGTGAAAGCTCCCCACATTGTGGAGGCTGCAAAGCTCCAGGTCCAGGATTTCTAGCAACTGGAGGAGCCCGACCACAGCAGTCCTCCCCACAAGGTAGACATGGAGTGTTTGTGAAGCAGAGCTCTGTCACATTACATTTGTCAGTGCATTGTTGGTCACCAGGGGCCAATTTTTGGGTGTTGACACAAGTTCCAGCATCTGAAATGTCACGTTCAGGACATGCAGAGTGCTTTTGTGGTGACGTGTTGTTTGATTTTCCTCCATGCACACTTTCACTCTGCCTGACTCATCTACTTTTATTTTGACAACACCCAGAGAACATGCCTGAGCTTGTTTCATTCAGTGTTATGAGCGAAGGTGTTCCAGTGAGCGCTGATGACTTACCAAACAGGCTCCTGCTGATGCTTTAATCTGTATAAAACTCTGTGTTCTAGTGGGAATGACTCCAAAAACCTCAGAGCAGACTCTCCCGCTCAGCTCGAGAACTGGACTGTTCACCGGCTCTCCTGACATGCCAGAGACCTCCAACCTAAAGGTGACTAATAACTACAAGAAGCTCACGCTGTAGAGTCGAACGTTATCTAACTGTACAGTGCACATGTTGGAGAATAAATCAGGATGTGTTCCAACAGCAGGTCAAATCAAGAAAGCCAACCAGAGCCAGGACAGTCCTGGACCTGCAGTCCCTTGACCCGTCTCCTGCTTCCCAGACTGACCTCAGCAGGAATTCAGCCAATCAAAAGGGTCCTTTTAAAAGGTCAGAACTGTCTGATGTTGATACATTAATATGGATATGATACATTAATGTCAATAATCTACATCTACCTGAGTCATTCATGAAAACCTGCCACCTGTCACCTCGAGATGTCACACAGTATCAAAGATATGTCATGTGATTAAACGCTCTCGATGTCTGCTGGTGTGTCGAATGTCCAGATCGCTGAGCACAGGCAGGCTGTCCGACATGCTGCTGAAGGCCGCCTTTGGAGCTCACCTGTTTGAAGTGGGAAGTGACGAGAGCCTCAACTGTGAGAAAAGCATGGATATCACAGGTACCTGGACGAGTCACGTGATTTCTGCTGATACTGTTTGTTCACCTATGAAACGGTTGCATCAGTACATATTTTATAGCCGAATACAGTTTGGACCAATGAATAAAAGGGGACGAATGACCGTGAGGTTTACTGGGCTGCACTTCTTATTTGCTCCTACAGCTCCACCTACTGGTTGTCACAGAGGCTTCCAGTACCCAGACAGCCCACCTCCTGCCGTCTTCACCATGGGTTCTCCAGCCAAAGGAGACGCTCCTCAGGTGTTCTCAGGTAGGTGTTGAGGGTATACATGTTTAACCACAATTTTATCTCGTTATTTCTCCAGTTTAAGTACTTTGTTGTTTTAACGTATCATTATGAAGTAAAGGTTGATTGCACAGTGTATTGTCACTTCAATCACAATCCTGTCAGGATCAATATTTCCTCGATTTAAGGGACTATTCCTGCTCATGTTTTCTTCCAAACTGTTCCACCCTCCTCCACCCTGATGCTGTTTGCTTGTGTGAAGCAATAACATTACTCAAACTCTGTTTATGTATGAGGTGCACGTCATTACAATAGCTTTTGCCTGTTTCCAGATTCAGTATAAAATTGTGTCAGTTTCAATTTACCTCTTTGGTGAACATGCTTCTTTCGTGGTGTGGATCATTTGTTCACAGAGCTCACAGACTCGAGCCCGTCTTTGCCACAACAGCACAAACAATAATAGCACTTAGAAATGTTTGGGGGAGGTCTGTTTACACTTTAAGTTTGAGGTAAACCATTCGGACATTCGTCAAGTAAAAGAGCAAACTTTGATTCCTCACATTAAAGTTACAGTCTGGTGTTAACTTTACCTTTTTTTAATCAAATAAATAATAAAATAACACATAATAAAAGCCAGTTACTCCCATGCTCTCTCTGTCCGTCTTTGTCTTAAACACAGGCTCCCCCAGCTACATTAACTCAGCCTGGCTACTCAACAGTCGCCTTCTTCATGGAGGAAGCCGTAGAAACAGCGAGACTGAAGCCATGGACGCTACTCCACACAGCAGTCTGGTCTTCCACCCTCCAGAGCTGCCTGAGGACACACTGATGGAGGTACAGATGAATACCGTGATGATGATGTGAGGCGAGGTCACAGACTAACTGAGATTCCAGTTTGAGTATTGTATCTTCTCTCTTCACAGCAGGCTCATACGGACGCTCTGAGTGACCTGCGCTTCACCTTGGCTTTTGTCCACTGTGTCATGGAGCTGGCTTCTTCTAAGGATCCAGGGCTGGGTGCCATCAGCAGTCCTGATGTTTCCTTTCTAGAGCAGAGCTTGGTGACAGATCAGATCAGCCTTCTGAGTAAAGAATGGAGGTGAGACGCATGAACCTTGAAGGAGGAGTACCCTTCCTTCACAAATGTTCTCGGGAATAACTTTCTGTTTCCTGTTTTCCAGCTATGCGGAGCAGTTAGTGTTGTACATGAAGGCTGAAGAGTTTCTGTCATCAGCGCTCCACACTGCCAAAGAGAACATCAAACAAGGCCAACTCCTTCCCTCTGCTACAGTCAAACAAGGTGAGACCAGCGAGACTAGTCCAGCACTCACCTTTAGTTGACTTCTCCATAAAATATGATCCAGTTTCACCAAAATCAGTGAAATAGTTGGTGGTGTGTGACTTAGTGCCGTAAAGTGTTACGTACTTCTCCCGACCCGGAGCCCAAAGTTACATAGTGTGAGAACAGACGTACGAATGACAGAGACACCATTCACCTGATTACAAGTCAGTGTAGATCAACAGGATGGTGAAGCTGTTACAGGATGTTGCAGAGAGAAGCTTGACTCATCCATGTCTCCTTGTGCAGTGATCAGGAAGCTGAATGAATTATACAAGAGCTGTGTAACATACTGTCGCTCCCTCAACCTTCGGCTGCAGACCTTCTTGATGGACAAACAGAAGCTCATGGACCGCTTCAACGGACTCACAGCAGAGAAGCTCATCTACACTCACACTGTGCACATGGTGAGCTCACCACCCAGCAGGGGATGTTGTGATATTCACTCCAGTATGCATCTTAATATGTGTGTGTGTGTGTGTGCATTCAGGTACAGTCTGCTGCTTTAGATGAAATGTTCCACTACGGCACGGCGTCAGTCCAGCGCTACCATAAAGCCCTTTTGCTGATGGAGGGTTTGTCCAGAATCATCACGGGGCAAAAGGACATCGACAGCATAGAAAAATGTATGTGGCAGCACAATCAGAGCACGTATTAATTGATTGCACATTTTATTCTAATCAGAACTTTTCAATATCTCTGTTGTTCACAGGTAAGCAGTGCATCGAGCGACGCCTTTCTGCTCTGCAGACCTAACAGTATCCATGAGCTCTACAGCTGCTCCTGCATTATCTTCCCTCACCCATCTCCACCTTCAAAATGTAGATGGATCTTCCCCAGGCTGTCAGTACACACAAGCACTTTGATCTGTCTTAAAGGGAAATGACCACTGGAGCTGCATCTGCTCTTTATCCCACCGCACAGTCTGGAAATCTTTTACATAAATGCACAGAAAAGGCTGGAAGTCCTTGAAAAGTTCTTGAAGACAGATTTGTGTTATGATTGTTTTGTTTTGTTACAGACTGTTTTGCACATAGATAATTGGTTTTTAAAAGTGTTTTACTTGAAACAAAGATTGTTTAGTTTGTGTTATGTGTACAGTTAAAGTCCTCTGGCCAATAGGAGACAGAATATTTTGGATGAGATGACCAAATATTGCAAAGTCGTAGCAGAAATAGTAAAACTGTGCCTGCTTTTTGTACATTTTTCATCACAGCAGAGTAGTGGATGTAAAAGTAATTAAGGTTATGTTTGACCTCATGCAGAATAATTGTCTTACAGTCGTATAGACTATATTTTGACATTTGAATGAGAGTTAAGTTTTTACACTGATCCAACGATTCCCTCCCTCAGGTGGTGATGTATTCAGTCAGTGAGGTACTTTAACTGCATGTCACGTTGTTCATGTTTATCTGCTGTTTGCGTGTACGTGTGCACAATAGTTTTCAGCTAATTTGTACACGATTTTAGCCTGACAAACAATTACAAATTCAAATTTTGTGTAAATTTTAGTGTCAAAAAAAAAAAAGAAGTTTGTTAGAATTTATCAAATTGCCTTTTTTTCTACTTTTATTTTGACTGCCAGTCAAATTTGCCAAAATGAGTTGTTAAACACTGTGTGATAAAAATAAATAATATTTATTGTTAAAAACTTTCGATTCTCAAGTCTTTTTTTTTTTAGCTACCATGCTAAATCAGTAATAGTTAGCTACAATGTCGCTATAATTAAAGGTCCAGTGTGTAGAATTTAGTTGCATCTAGTGGACTAATCGCTGCATTGCAATCTCCTCACATCACCCTCACCTTCCTAGTGTAAAGGAGAAACAAACACTTGAAAGGCCCTGTCTGGAGTCATTATTTAGTTTGTCTGTTCTGGGCTCTATGCTGTGGTGTGCTGGGGAGGAAGCAGCAAGAAGAGGGATGCTGGACCCTGGACAAACATTTTTATTTCTACAGTCACTTTCTATTTTTTATATAGTTTTTGTATAGATGTTAAGCACAGGTTAACTTCTTAACACAGTTATATATTTATCTTCTATGCAAATGTTTAATTTCTCTGCAAATATTTTATTTCTCTGTACATATTTAAATTTAGATCTATCTCAGGTTAACTTTAACGTATGGTTACTGTGTTATAGGTTAATTCTAATGTATGTTCAGTGTATCTATCTAGTTTGTCTGTTCTGGGCTACTGTAGAAACACAGTGTTTCAACATGGCGGCCTCCATGAAAGAGGACCCTCTCCCACTGTAGATATTTAAGGATAATTTTTAAGTAACAAAAACAAAAAGATTCATATTTTAAGGTGATTATACATGCATGCAAACATAGTTAAATTGTGTATTAATACGTTTATAATTTAAAAAATAGGCTTTTTTTTAATAATGCTAATTTTTGGCTAATATTAACGAGCAAGCTAACGTCATCGTTCGCGCCGTTGCACTTCCTGGAGATTGAACTACATCCGGGTCACTCGAAAGGTTGCTGCGGTCGCCATGTTGCTGAATGAAGTTAGCTCCCGCTAGCCGCTAGCAGCAAATATCGATATTTATTTTTTCCGCGGGATAACACTTGTTACAGCATGTGACTTCATTGTAAATATGACTTAGGATTTATGAAACATCTACAGAAGCCCCATTCCCTGTAAGTAACACCTACGAGCGGGATATAAATGTATTTATCCGTGTGGCAGCTGGCCTGTTAGCAATAACAAGCTAACGTCGTTAGCGTCGGCTAGCACGCGTCCCATCAGCGAGGCTCAGTGTAATTAATGAAATGACACAGACAGCTTTATTCTGGACGTTATAGTTTAATATTTGTAACCTAACACGAGTAAATGTATCACCCTAACTCACGCTTGTTTGTTAATATTCTTAAAAATGCTACTAATCAGCTGGCGGCAGCTAACGTTACGCCCCGGAGCTAACGTAAACGGCGTAACAAACAATGAACATTTAAAGCCGGTACTCGTGAAATGCTGCTGTATGTCAGTGATTTTTAGTTGTAAATATAACGTCGTTTATTGCGGCGTAGAAACGGATACTTTAATTAATTTATCAACCCTTTAAATTACAGTAACGGGCCGTCAATTCACCACCACTAACATCAGTAACGTTAGATCACCTTTGTTTAGCATGCAGGTGAAGCTTTGTCTGACGGACAGCTGCAGGTTAGACCACATCAAGCTCATTCACAGCACAGGGCAGTCTGTTAAATGTAAATAAGGTGCACACAGGTGTAAAGATGGGTTGTAGTAGTGATATTACGGTAAAGAAGTACTGTTAAAGCAAGGTGTGTGTTCATCAACACACCACCTGTCAATCTTGAAGCGTACTGCTTACTATTACTATATTGTATGTGACTGTGTGTATTTATTTAAGATTTAAATATAGTTTAAATACACGAAGCGGGTGATAAACCCTCATGTGAAGATTTTGGGGCAATTATAAAGGTATCTCTTGCAAAATCTGTTAATCTCTATTGTTTATTATTGAGGTTGTAGTTTGCAGTGGTGTTAAACTGGACTGCATTATATTGAGAGGTGTTTCTAATATTTTGGCCACCCCATTCACACACATTAGGTGCACACAGGTGTAAAGATGGGTTGTAGTAGTGATATTACGGTAAAGAAGTGCTGTTAAAGCAAGGTGTGTGTGTGTGTGTTCTGGGCTTCAAGGTTTTTACCATCAACACACCACCTGTCAAGCTCAAAGCGTACTGCCCAAAATATTGTAATATTACTATATTTTATATGACTGTGTGTGTGTATTTATTTAAGATTTAAATATAGTTTTAATACAAGAAGTGTGTGAGGAAATCCTCTGTCTGTAATCTAATGGTATCTCTTGCAAAATCTCTGCCAGTTGTCATATTTATATTATCTATATGCACTGACCGGTCACTTCATTAGGTACACTTCAGTACATATACAGCAACTCTGCCTTAAATCCAATTTTCATGAAGTTTATAGGTTTATAAGGCTGTTATGTTTTACTGGTGAGGTTGTAGTTTGCAGTAGTGTTTCACTGGACTGCATTATATCCCTCAAATGAATGGACAAACCTGCAGAAGAAGGAGAAATTAGTTTATTCCCAGACCCCATTTGTTTAATATTATCAGTAACCAGAGCAGGCTTTAGTCGTATACATACAACAAGAGTTTTTTGTTTTGCCTGGAGTAAAATAGAACATTCTCAGGCAATATATCATGTTCTTCTCTGAATACATTGTTAAGTTATTAGTACCAGAGTTACTTCTTTGTGCCTGAATTGTTTACTCAGGTGACTTTTAGCTGAGATGTTTACTGCTGAGGTTGTAGCTGGCAGTGGTGTTAAATTGGAGTGCATTATATCCAGAGGTGTTTCTAATTTTATGCCCTCTCGTGTCTGTAAATGTGTTGGCCAAATATTAGAAACATTTACAAACACTACTGCAAACTACAACCTCAGTAATAAACATAATTGTTAAATAAACACCTCTCTGACAGTGTCAACAAAAACTGAAAGATTACAAGCTTCATAAAAGTTGAATTTATGTACAAGTGTGCCTAATAAAGTGGCCGGTCTGTCATAGTGAGAAACTAGAGTTCATAAAGACCGTGTTGGGTGTATTTTTGGTATCTTACATGAAGCTTTTTGGTCACATTAATTAGTTAAAAATCACTCATTGTGCTTTGCTGCCCTTTCCACAGATTATTGTGTTTAGACAGTAACAGTGTCACGCAATGCACCATGGAAGTGGATCACAGAATATGCAACGACAGCTCCAGAGATCCAAATCTGTCAGTGGGTCTGAAGCTGAGGAGCAGCAGCAGCAGCCCACCATGGCAGTCACACAGCAGCAAGCTACAGTTAATCACCCTCAGTCTCCTGTGACTACGTTTTCCTCTGCTGCCAGCCCTTCAGCGCCCCAGTCGCCCAATTATCAGATAATCATGAGTCGTAGCCCGGTCACCGGTCAGAACATGAACATCACGCTGCAGAACGTGGGTCAGATGGTCACTGGTAACCAGCAGATCACCCTCACCCCGCTCCCCATCCAGAACCCGGCATCTCCCGGCTTCCAGCATACTACACCTCAGTGGAGGTTCGAGCACGCTCCATCCTCCTACATCCAGGTCACCTCACCTGTGCCCCAGCCCATGCAGCCTCAGAGTCCCACCCAGCACAGCCCGGTCCCCCTGCAGGGTGTGACGAGGCCAGGAGCACCCGCGACAGCGCTGGGTGTGTGTGGACAGAGTCCGACTCGATTTGTCGAAGCTGGTATGTTAGTGCGGCAAATCAGTTTAGGCAGTCCGTCGGGAAGTGGCCACTTTGTTTACCAGGAGACGGGGCTGGCCCAGATCGCCCCAGCCACAACCGGCCAGGTCCAGTTGACCTCTCCAGGAGCGCCAGGCTCTGTGAGGGAACGTCGGCTCTCTCAGCCTCACTCACAAACCGGAGGCACCATCCACCACCTCGGACCTCAAAGTCCCGTGGCCACCGGCACTGCCCTCCCCACTCTGGGCAGCCCGGGTCACATCACCACTTCCAACCTACCTCCACAGATCAGCAGTATCATTCAAGGACAGCTGGCACGCCCAATGATATTTGAGAAAACGTCACAAGGTGTGGTCGCCGGAGTAGGAACCACAGCGTCGTTCACTATACCCACCTCCATTCCACCCTCTAGCCCATCCCTCACCAGTCCAACACAGGGGATGCCCAACAACCCTCTCGCTCCCTCCAGCATGGCTGTGGGCACCATAAAGAAGCAGCTTCCCAAGAAGTTGGAGGAAATCGCTCCTTCCACGCCAGAGATTGCCCAGCTGAGAAAACAGTGCTTGGAGCACCACACCAAGAAGATGGAGAGCCTGAAAGAAGTGTTCAAAGAGTACCTGATCGAGCTCTTCTTCCTGCAGCACCTCCAGGGGAACATGATGGACTACTTAGCTTTCAAGAAGAAGCCTTGCGTTCCCTTGTACACTTACTTGAGACAGAACGACTTGGACCTGGAAGAGGAAGAGGAGGAAGAGGAACAGTCCGAGGTCATTAACGACGAGGTATTACACCGGCTGCCTCTTTAGCGTGACATCAAGTCTGACTTTTACAGCTGATGACTGTCGTTCCTGTCTGAAATCTGCGTCTTTTTTTACAGGTGAAGGTTGTGACTGGAAAGGATGGCCAGGCGGTGACGCCAGTTGCCATAGCAACACAGCTTCCTCCCAATGTTTCTGCAGCTTTCTCTGTCCAGCAGCAGTTTCAGGTGATAAGAGGCAACACTTGGTTTAATCATTTTATAAATATATAAATCTGTAAAAGAGGAAATCCCCTCACTGATTCCTCGATGTTTATTTTCAGGGACACCAAGGGACTGCTGCTGGCACAATGACAAACCCCGGAGACATGGATGCCTTTAAGAGGCAACAGGCTATGGTGCAAGCAGGTAGGGCAAGGATCGTAGACTCCTGTCTCTCTTATGTTGCTTTGTTTCCTCCCCGTTTGCTTTGTTTTCTGTTTGTTTTCTTTTCTCCCTCTAATTGCTTCTGCTTTTAGATATTTGGCATCCTCTACTAGCGCTCTGTGTTGAAGTCTTAAACCCGAAGGAAGGAGAGGTGACCTGTAAGGTCTGCAGAAGGTCATTGCTCTGTGCCGAGTGCTTTTGTTTTGCGTTATGAGGGTATTGTGTGTTTTAAATCCCAGATCAGGCTAAGAGGTCCCGGATTGACGTTGGTCGCCATGGGCTGATTTTCCAGCATCCTGGTGTAGCTCCTTTAGGATCACCTGGCGTTCCACTCCAGCAGCTTATGCCAACAGCGCAAGGTAGGAGTGCTACTACCAGGTCGCTCTGTGTTCTGTTCGATGCTGCTGGACGTATCCCCTTCCTCAAACTAAAGGAGAATTTAAACAAAACAAAAGCGAACCACAACATTCACCTTCTACAAACAAACTTCAAGCAGCAGCATCAACAAACAGATCTTCATCCACCTGCTGGATTTCTCAGCAGTCCACAGGAAGTTCAGGCTTAGCTGTACCAGCCACCCGCTCTCTCTCTCTGTCAGGATAAATGGGGAAGAAGACAATCCAAGTCTGAAGAAGAGTAGCCACTCATTGGGAAGATGCCATGTCTTATGATTTTCCTTTTTTGTTTTCACTATTGATCACCCGTCGTTATCCATCTCTTCTTTTTCTGAAGTTTGTTCCTGTTAGTCATCTTTATTTGGACAGACCTTCCCGTGCTGATGGATTCTCATCTTATTTGGAGGTGGATCACAGAAAGTGGGAACCCCGTGGGAATAAATTCTTTCCGACGGGTTTCGCTTGTTTTCCCATTTTATGAATCCACGTGTCATGCTTCCTTTTGGTTTACCATTGTCATTCCTTCACGAGTCTTTCCCTTCTCTCCGATTGTCCATACTCGCATCATCAAAAAAGGGATTCATCGTATCTTCAACTCATACCTCGTCACACCTTCGAGAGTGTCTTTGTTTATCTCATGCTCACATTTCGTTGATTTCCTTCCATGTTATCTCATGGCATTTTGTTCTGACTTGGCTTCTTTCCCCTTCAGTCTAAGTAGGAGGGGAATCATGTGGAGGAGTTGCGTTCACAGGACACAGGTTTTTGCGATTGTGATGGTGGTGGTGTGGGTGTGTCAGGGCCAGGTGTTGATGGCGTCTAGGCAAAGGTGGTGTTGCCGTGCAGGGAGGTAAGGCAGGTGCTGCTTTAGTTGTGCACAGCTCCGCTCAGGCCTGCTGTCTGCAAGAACCCCATGTGTGTCCTTTTTTGCTCACCTCTGTGCTTCTGCCGCTACGTGAGGCATCCAGATGCCTCGATTACCGCTAGAATGACATCGCTTCATGCATGCCAGACATATGGTGTTTTTGTGAGTGTGTCCGCTCTGTATTTTTTTATTTCCCCTCTCCTCTCCCTGTCTCTCTCTTTTTTTTCATTTTCCTTTCTAACATTTCTATACTTCCTCTCTTAAAAACTCTCTTAATGCACGTATATATTATTTGATGTTTTTTAACCACATTCTCTCAACATTTTGAAATGCAATGTTTTGGTTTTGCATTGATCAAAGTAGTGTTTTATTTGAGAGATATGTAGATTCTCACATTGATTTCATTTCTTCTGTAACCATTTTGCTGTATGACTTTCATTAGTTTTTTCCGCTCCGATCATCAGGAAGTAGTACTCTACTGTTGAATCATACAGTACATCTAGATCCTCAAGGCAAGGTTCTGAGGAGCTCTAATAGCTGAAGCTCAGACAGTCACTTAAAATTTAACGGTACTGTTTCATTATCTGTCAGCTTCAGATGATGTAACTTGTTGAAAGGGGTCTCTCAAATATTTATTAAGAGGAAGCAACCAAACAAATAAAACCCTTTTTATTATTAGCAAGAGCACAAAACAGATGTCAACACTGACGACTTGTTTTTTACCGTCTTTCTCTGTGTTGCTTTCTATACCACCCCCTGTGTTTGTCCTATAATTTGGTCACTATGTGTACAGGCGGGATGCCGCCTACTCCTCAAGCGGTCCAGATTGCAGGACAGAAGCAGAACCAGCAGCAGTACGACCCATCCAAAGGACCTCCAGTGCAGAACGCGGCCAGCCTGCACACCCCTCCTCCGCAGCTGCCCAGCCGGTTGCCCCAAGGCGCCCTCCCGATGGCAGGCCTGCCCATGACGCTCTCTCAGCAGACTCAGTTGGTGGAGAACACGGCTCAGCCTGGCGGTCAGCTCCAGGCACAGGTGAAGGTGCAGGCAGGTGGGTCTGTCCTGACTACAGTAAACCCCCACACACAGCTCCAGGCCCAGCTGCAGCAGCAGATGCAGCCCGGTCTTCATCTCCAGTTGCAGCCTCATCAGCAGCAGCAGCAGTCGCAGGTCATGCTACAGCCAGGACAAGCGGTCAGTCCACCTGAAACCATAAAAACAGATTTCATGTTTGTCTGTGACCAAATTTTAAGAATATATTCTTCTTCCTTCACAGACGGTGGCACTCGCTCGCCCCGGCACAGAGTCAAACCAGCCAGTTCAGAGAATCATGACCAACTCAATATCCATGACATCCATGTCTCCTGCTCCCAACACTGCTTCGAACTCTCTTCCAGCCCCACACACTGCAAGTCCACTCCGCCCTATCGGCTCTAACATCAACCCGAGCAGCCAGTCCAAACTGACTGGAACCAACGGCATATCTGCGGTCAAAGTCAGTGGCTTCGGTCAAAGTGGAACCATGCAGTCCTCACAGGAGGGTTCTCAGGATAAGCAAGTTGAGCAGGCCAAACTGGTGAGTCCCCTGAGTACACGTGTCTTTTATTTGAATATGTTCATTGGGTACGGCCTCTTATTAACCAGGATTAATATTCCTGCTTTCTATTCTGATGTCACAGGAGAGTCAAGTGCATCAACGCATCTCTGAGCTGAGGAAGGAGGGCCAGTGGTCAGCCAGCAGACTCCCCAAGCTCGTGGAAGCCTCGCGTCCAAAGTCGCACTGGGACTACCTCCTGGAGGAGATGCAGTGGATGGCAGCTGACTTTGCCCAGGAAAGGAGGTGGAAGGAGGCCGCTGCCAAGAAGGTACGACAGAGAAAAACATGAAATCACACATCGGCACGAAAAAACAGGAAGTGATGTCTCATTGAAAGCCGCTGAACTGACTCGTGTGTGTTTGCAGCTTGTTCGCACGTGTGCCCGTTACCATCAAGAGAAGAAGAAGAGTGAAGAGAGGTCAAAGAAAGAACGAGAGATTCATCTTCGTCACATCGCCAGCACGATCGCCCGAGAGGTGGAGTTCTTCTGGTCCAACATTGAACAGGTGTGTTTATTCATTTCTGTATTTATTTGTCTTAATTAACTCGTGATTTTTACATTATAAATGTCTGACTGAGGTCTTTTTTCTGTCAGGTCGTGGAAATTAAACTCCAGTTTGAAATTTATGAAAAGAGGCTGAAAGCACTGAGCTTACAAAAAGCCTCAGCCAAAGGTACGTCCCACTGAGCAGCTACCAAGAATAATATTTGCTCTGCGTCATGAGCTTTTACTTTCCCATCCTTTGGTTCTGGTCCAGAGCTAAACTGTGCCGTTCCACCTGTAAATCCTTTTTTTATTAAGCAGATTTGTGGTATTGAACTTAACTTACTTTGTGTTCCAGCAGCCGGTCAGTCCACAGGAGTGAAAGCAGAGAAAGAGGTCGGTGCACCGACACACTGACACAAAGCAGATGCACATTTTGCATCTTGTTTTTATTTCTTGCTGAATATTTTTTTTCTTTTTATAGGAGGTGCTGACTTCTGCTAAAAAAAGAAAATGCAGCTCGTCCCTGGTCGATGAAGACGGTACGTGTCAAACTGTCGAGCTTCACGTAGCCGTGAAAAACAAAAACATGGATGACGTGTTCATTATTCAACCGTCCTTTTGTTTTCAGTCGCAGACGAAGAGAGCACCATCGAGGAGCAGGAGGTCCTGGAGGGCGAAGCGGACCACAAAGCAGAGCTGGTTGACCTCGCCAAAGATGGTACGTGTTTACATATTTAGAAGCACAAAAAACAGAAAACAGGATATGAAGTCGTGTGGAGAACGGACCAGAACGGACCAAAACGGCCTCACGGCCGTGATATGGTTTCAGTTTTGTGTGACGTAACAGTGAACTGAAAGCTGCTAATATATCGAAGGAAATTGTGTTAATTAATGCAACATAACAGGTTTTAAACACACCGGCTGTATGCTACTGTTGCTCATAAATGTGACTTATTAATTAAAGAGTGTGATACACATTTGTAATTTATTCTGGGAACAATATTCTTCATCATTTTCCTCGCCCGACAAATTACAAATCAATAAAAATGAACGTCTTTGTGTCTCTGTTTGTCTTCTAGCTGAGATGCCGCTGGATGCTTTGATGAAGCAGTATGCTGGCGCGTATGCTGACGGCTTCGAGTGGCCTCAGCACAGTGACGAGGACGACATGGACGAGACTGAAGGTGCTTTTTTAAAAATTGAAATCAAATTCATTCATTCATCCTCATAACCTCTTTTTTTTTTTTTTTACATTTGTGAATGATGTTGATATTCTTTATCTTCCAGACATGGAGTGCTCTGCAGGCAGTCCACCTGAGGCGGTGTTGATCGACTCACTGCTAAACGTGGACCAGTACCGCGGTGCTGACAAAGCCACCTCCTCTGACTCTGATGGGAAGCCCGCCAGAGACATAGCTGAGGTGGCCGCTGCCACAGAGCTCATCCTGCCCAAGGGCAGCTTCAGGACCACGTCCTTAGTAAGACACACACACACACACACACACACACAGAAACACACAAAAGAAATGTGTGACATCTTTTATCATCTTTTAACTGATGTTTTGTTTCATCAGACCCGCAGCCCGGCTCCTTTCTTACTGCACGGCTCGCTGCGAGAGTATCAGCAGATCGGCGTGGACTGGCTGGTGAACCTTTACAAGAAACACCTCAACGGCATCCTAGCAGACGAGACGGGCCTCGGAAAGACCGTTCAGACGGTGGCTTACATGGCCCACTTAGCTGGCCAAGAGGGTACGCCTCCGTTCAGAGATACACGTGATGTTTTAAAGTGAATAATTCTGTTATTCTTATTTTTTAAATCTGTTTTCGTGCACAGGAATCTGGGGTCCTCACCTTATTGTAGTAAGGACGTGCAAGTTGCTAAACTGGGAGGTGGAGTTCAAGCGCTGGTGTCCTGGACTTAAGATCCTCCTGTACCTTGGCAACAGAAGGGAGCGCAGATCGAAGAGAATGGTAGCTTAAACAACACACACACAACATTACTCCATAAATGTCCGTACATTTATATAAACATTTCATCTGATCTGCAGTGGTGGGGGGAAGCAAACAGCTTCCACGTCTGTGTGACCTCCTACAAGCTGCTGATGAAAGACCAGAGCCATTTTCTGAGGAGGAGGTGGAGGCACCTGGTCCTGGACGAGGTGCAGCTCATCAAAAACATGACGGAGAAACACTGGGAGACCATCTTTGCTCTCAGAAGGTGAGCTGGGTGATAAATATTGTGTTTCTTCGTGTAGTCATGCTTGTAACGAGGCTCAGTCGACTTATGAGATGTGTCTGTGTGTCTTCCAGTGAGCAGAGGGTTCTCCTCATCAACACTCCTCTGCAGAATACTCTAAAGGAGCTGTGGACCATGATCCACTTCCTTCTGCCGGGAATCACCAGATCCTACTCTGACTTCCCCGTTAAGGCGGGCACAGACCAGAACCAGGACTACTGCCACAAGCTGGTCATCCGCCTGCACAGGGTGGGTACAGTCCCTGCAAATCTCTCTGCCAAACGGCAGAAGCATGATTGATTCTTAAATGCACACTAACATATGAAACCCTCTTAACTTGTAGATGATCCAGCCTTTCATCCTGAGGCGCTCGAAAAGAGACGTGGAGAAGCAGCTGCCCAAGAAGTACGAGCACATCCTGAAGTGTCGTCTCTCCAGCAGACAGAAGAGCCTTTACGAGGACATCCTCACCCAACCGGGGTGAGACATTCACACCACACGGATATTTAAACACTGATATCAAAGTAACGCTGATTTTCATAACCACGTCTTCTGTCTGCGTGTCTTCCCTCAGAGCTCAGGAGGCGCTGAAGACGGGTCATTTCGTCAGCGTGCTTCAGGTCTTGATGCAGTTACAGCGGGTGTGTAACCATCCTGAGCTGGTGGCGCCCAGAGAGAACAGCAGCTCGTACTTCTGCTCCTCTCTTCAGTACAACGCCCCATCGCTGGTGCTGGGAGCTCTTCACAACGACTCAAGCAAGGTATACAACCAACTAAACAACCCTGAATATCAGTGCTGAAAGGATTAACACAGACTTTAATGATCCCACAGTGAGGAAATTATCAAAAGGTTGATAAGAAATCTATCAAAAGAGTCTGACAGCTGTTGGAATGAAGGACCTGTGGTAGCGCTCCTTGTTCTTGCATGGTGGGAGTATCAGTCTGTTGCTCACATTAATACACAGATACATTTAAAAACCACAAAAACAAATTAAATCAAGCACGTTTATCCACACATATCCCATCCGTGTAGCTGTCAGCACATGGCGGTTATCGGGGTGTTAAAAGGGACAAAACTCCTGCCACAGCGTGCTCGTTTACAGGCCAGAGATCTGAATGTGCGACCAAGGAGTGAGCTGAATCTGCATTTAAATTAAACCTGTGCTAAGATGCAGGAGATAAAAAAAACTATATGCAATTACCTGAGGCTGTAGACACTGAATGAAAATCACGGCATTGCAAATTGAGTCCAAAGTGACAACAACGGAGTGTGCCGTGGTGCAACTGAGAATAAGATTGTCAATAGTTTATTGTTCTGTGTCCTCCCTGACCTGTCCATCAGACTGTACAACAGCTGTTGACTCTTTTTCTGTTTAAATCCTCCATGAAAGAACCAACATGAAGGATTTTGTTGTCTTTCTTCGTCCTGTGATATGAAATTGATACCTTGGTTTATTAGTATCTTTGACTTTTGATCCCGCTCTCTCTCTTGGATCTGGCTCAACTTCTCTCCCGCACGCCAGTGTGTGTTTTTTTGCGGCAACCCCTGTCGGTGCGGAAACGCACGACCCTCCACTGAAATGAATTAAAAGACCTCAGTTTTTCCCGGAGCGCCTGATCCTGTGTGAATCCGCGCTAAGACTTTATATCCTTCTGTTTGTTTCCACGTCTGCTTCTTGTTTGAGTCTCTGTCTGTCTCTAACTTTTTAAACCTCGTCAATATGTTGAATCAATCTTCATTGATCTGCTTCTGCTGTTGTCTTTTATCTCGTCATCCCTCGCAGATTGTGAACCTGTCCATATTTGATCTGATCAACAACGAGAACAGACTGACTCGGTATCAGACTGAAGAGGCGGTGCCCAAACTGAAGGTCACTCAGCAGCTCATAGAGGAGATCTACACGGGTCCAGATCCACCGCCACGACCCAAAGCATGCCCAATAAAACCCATGAGGTCAGAAATGAAGTCCCCAGATAGAAAACCTTTAAATCTAGCATTGATAATCTGCTGTGAAACAACGGGATCATTGTTTTTTTGTGATCAGATTGTTTCAGCCGGTGCAGTACGGGACGAAGCCAGAAGGTCGCCTGGCTGCCATCACAACCACAGCAGCCCAGCGTCCTCCAACGAGCTCTCCCGTTACCACCACCGCTGTCTCCACCACCAGCCAGACAGCCCAGACCAGGGGCAAGTCCCCCGTCACCACTGCAGCTACAACCACAGCCACCTCTCACGGTAAGACTGTTTCAGGGCTCGTACTCAGGAACACACATAAAGATTTCATTGGTGTCTTCACCTCGTGTGTTTATGTTAGTGTTATCTTTGTGTTAAATGAATCATGCTGTCATGTATCGTTGTCTGTAGTGTTTACATACAATATTCATGCGCAGTGTCCTCTTCCTGCAGCTTTATGGAGAGGTTTGGGACACTGATCACAGAGGTTTCATTTATGTACAGCAGTGGCAGGCTGGCCAGCCATTAGGATGAAGCTAAATATAACCCCTAAATTCCACCGGGCACGGATGTGGCACGTGAACACGTGCCGGAGCCGAACGAACAGCTGTACGTGTTCGTTCTAGTCGATGTTTCAAACCCCACCAGAACCGCTGCGGTCCGTTTCAGAAGCGTCCCAGAAGCAGGTCTCCGATAATAAGCGCCTGTTAATGCACAGAGCCACTCGAGCTGACAGGAAGTCAGACACAGAAACAGAGAGTCGATTTTCAAAATAAAACACCCTGTACAAACTCATGTAACCACTTATCCTCATCAGGGCCCAGCTGACTTTGCCCGAGAGGCGTGGTACACCCTGGACAAGTCGCCAGCTCATCACAGGGCATCATATAAACAAACAATTTAACTACGTGGCATATTTACATATTTAAAAGCACATAAACCAGGAAAATGACCAAATTTGAGCGAGTTAACAACGTCTGGCGGGAAAACCGCTCCGCTTCTGAAACACTCGCGGTGAGGTTTGAAGTCGAACCAAGACAGAGACGTGCCCGGCGGGATTTTGGGGTGAGGCAGCTACAGCTGCTCATTGATTTAAAAAAGTTATGCAAGTGGTAATAATGCAAAGGAAGTTAGAATAAAAGAAGCAAAAGACATCAATAAACTAATCCTGCTCGCCGTGCTGGCCCGCCACTGCTGAGTGAACATGTGGAGGAAACTGTTTGAACGTACTGATGATGTGACTAAAATACTGAGTCACCCCTAACATGCAGTCCCATGTATACCCCATTGCCTTGTACTTCACAGCGGTCGGAACAGCCACTCAGAGAGCCCAGACTACCCCTCCCGTCAGCAGCAGCAGCAACACTGCCGCCTCCACCACTGTAGCCTCCTCTGGGAACGGCGGCATCGGGCAGCATGTGTTGGGGGCCGCCTCCGTGGCCTTGGGCACAGTTGTGGGATCTATAGCTCCCATCGGCCAGCCCGGATTAGCGCAGGTCCCGAGGCCGGCTCTAGCCCCCAGCCATGCCATCCAGCCCAGCTTACTTTCCCAGAGGCTGGTTCTTACATCCCAGGCCCAGGCACGGTTGCCTAGTAAGTGGCCTCCCCTTCCCCTTCCCCTTACCCTCCCTCTCCACCTCTGGCACCACATGGACTGCTCTGCACTGAGGCCTTCACTCGGGGCACTGCTGATATGTGTTTACTGTCATATACATAGACTCAAACGTGGTAGCAGCACTGCTGGTGCAGCAATTTTGGTAATAGAAGAAACACAGTGTTACTGTAGCCATATCAGCAGCATCTCCACAGCCTCAGCATTCTCCAGTTTCTTTCTCGAAACCTGCATGAACACTATGAACGACCCACAGAACACGTCAGCACACTATTTAACTTGATTATTATGTCCTCCCTCTTCTTTTTAATCATTTTTTTCTCCCAGTTTACTAATATTCTTTTGTCTCTTGCATCAGCCCAGCTGCAGGAAGAACTCCCAAAGCTTTGGTTGTTTCTTTTTTATTTTATTTTTTTATTTTGCTAATGTTATGATTTCACTCCGATGTCGAGCATCACTGCAAAGCATGATGAGTATCGGTCCCACAGATTACGAAACCCCCTTTTCCTGCCTCAAATGTGAACAGAGAAACCTGTTCAGTATCTGAATATTTAAAATGTTTCTTTGTGACGTGAAAAAACGATTTAAAGAAATTTCCTCAGGTAAATTTTGTGTGCATAAACTCGTCTTAATTTGTGCCTTGTAAATATTTTACACCAGTGATTCTCAAACTTTTTACACCGCGTACCACCTCAGAAAACATCCGGCTCTCCAAGTTACCACCATCAAGACTGCGATGTTAAAATACAGCATCCATAATACTGTTCAACTACGGACAGTTCACGCAGGAGGCAGGTTTAAATACTCTCCTCCTCATCCGTGTTTCTCGTGCCATTAGTTCCCGTTTGTTTTAGTTTAGGTAAAATTACATAGAAAAGACAAAGATAACAAATAATGTAAAGTGCAGGGAAAATTTCACAGTTATAAAGAACAAATATTGACATACAGAGAATCAATATAACTACACAAAGTAATGACAAACTGACAATATAAAAAAAAAAAAAACATGCGCTCGAACGTGAGTACGTAGCACATTTACTTACATTGAAACAAAATCTATCTCAGGAAAGACAGAGCGGATCGTAAATGACATTTCAGCAACATCATAGTTATTTGAATTTGAATTTTAGTCGTACTTTCACAGAATAAATGATTTTAAATTCATTTATTTCATTTAAAAAACTGTCGATCGCTCAGCGAACCACTCCCTCTAGTTGTACCACAGTTTGAGAATCACTGCTTTACACAATATAAATACAAATATGGAAAGGGACTAAAGCCGCATTCAGACAGGACAGGACACGGCGCTGCAGTGAAAACGCAGGTTTTTCCATTCATTCGAGTGACGGTCGCTGCGTTTTGTCCACCAAATAATGCAGCGACCTGCAGCGGAGAAGTTGAACGACGTCACGCTGCAGCAGCCAATCAGACGCTCAGACCGGATAAACCTCCACAGTCCAAATGAAGTGAAATAAAAAGTTATTTTTAGATTTTGATTTGCCGCAGCGCCCGATCCCGTCTGAACGCACGCTAAAGTCTGAACTCTGAAGATTTAGTCTGTTAGCAGCCTGAAAACTTAAAATTATCATTTGACACCAATCTCTTAGTAAACTTCCTGGCGACCTGTGTGTAGCCTCGAAAAGGCAAAGTGCTTTACAGTATGTATGTTTCAGGCTCTCTGTCTCACCTGAGGATTCCCCCTGTGGCCGTTTTCTTTCCCCCTTCAGGGTTTGTTAAAGTAGGAGCTGCTCTGGTTCTGTTGTGGAGGTGCGGCTGCACTCGTTCCTCTGATTAATCCACCCTGGTTCTGCATGTTTTGTCTCTTTTTCACCCTTTTTAAACTAACTGACGCACAACGTCTCTTTGTTTTGTAACTTGTCAAGATGTCCGACATCTCGGCCGCCTCTTTGTTGAAGCGTCTCTTCTTCCTTTTTTTCTTTGCTGAAGGTGGAGACGTGGTGAAGATCGCCCAGCTGGCCAACATAGCAGGCGGTCAGAATCGCATCTCCCAGCCGGAGACTCCCGTCACTCTGCAGTTTCAGGGTAACAAGTTCACTTTGTCCCCGAGCCAGCTCCGCCAGCTCACCACCGGACAGCCCTTGCAGCTCCAAGGTACACTCGGTAATGTACATCCCATCGTCACACTTTTTCTCCTCATTCTTTCCTTTGTGTGTTCGCACATTTCCATGAAATTCACCTGCTTTTTGATCAACTGTGGAGGCTTATTCTGGTTGTCTGCACGTCCTCAAATCATGGTCGAGTGCTTGAGATGTGTACCACATCATTGCAGCTTCCCTGGTTTGATTCTGACGACGGTTTCTGGTCCGATTTTATTGATCCCACATCGGGGAAATTCACTTGTTACAGCAGCTCGTTTACACAAGGTGAATAAGAAACTCGTCTCTGCTCTCCTGTTTCCACTCTCACAAGTTGAAAGCAGTCTGGTGGTTAGGTCTGTTCTCGAGTGTAAACAAGAGATCTCCACAGTTGAAGTCCTTGTTTGCACACAAACGGACGGAGGCTGGTGTCAGGAAAACAGTGCTAAAAACACAGAGAAGTGTTCAGAGCTACTGTAACAGGCTGCCACCCGTGTGCCACCATGGCAACAGAAGGTTAACTACACATGAACACACGTGCTGCACCGAGTTCACTGAAATGAAGAGCACTGCTGCTCAGCTGCACATTTTAAAGTACCTGTGAATGTTTCTTGGGTCCAGTTACATGCTGGTGTGGTAACTCTTTCTGTCTTCTTAATTCTGATTTTATTTTTCACATTTTTGTCTAATTAAATGTCCTCGTGTGAAGTCACCCTCTGATATCTGTTTCTTCCTCTGCGTCGTGGATCTTAGGTAACATCCTGCAGATCGTGTCAGCTCCGGGGCAGCAGATCATCAGGCCGCAGGGCTCCATGGTGATGCAAACAATGCCACAAGCTGTTCCCGCCTCCAACGCCTCAGCTACACCTGGCACGCCTCATCCTGCGCTGGCAACAGCCCAACAAGGTGACTCATCCACCGTGAAGATGTTGTGTTATTACCTCAGATGAACTCTCTTCTGTAACCTCGTTTGTTCTTCTCTTGGCGGTGTGTGTTTCTTTTTAAGCTCTCGGTGCGACTACAAATGCCACATCAGCCCCCTCCAAGCTCACGACTGCAGCGCAGGCTGGTTCTCAGGTCAGTACATCTGAAGCTGGAGTGTTTTGCAGACTGAATTCTTGAATGGAGATGATAATCGTGGTTTGTGTGTCTCACTAGGAGTCTTCAGAGGAAAAGACTCCTCAGCTGAAGGAGCGCCTGAGCCGCCTGTTTGAAGCCAACGAGCGGCGCTGCAGCCGCAGAGTGCTGTACGGGTCGGACGTGCTGCAGGCGTGCACTCTGAGCACAGAGCCCGGTCACTCCGCCCTGACAGCCGGAGGGTGGAGGTGGGTGGGCAGAGAGAGCTGCCTCAGGGCGAAGAGAACCTGCGTGGCTACGACGTCTACGCTGCAGTCCACTCTGTTGTCTGTGGAGGACCGCCTGGAGGCCGCCAACAGCCTCATCAAGAGGTACTTCAGCCTCCTTCAGTCTTATGTCATCATGAAATATCTGAATCCACGCCTCACTAATCATCACCTCATCTTTTAGGCTGGTGTGTGTGGTGCCTCCAGCTGTAGCTCCACCTCCTCACCTGTCTGCAGCACATGCCCCGGTTCCCTACAGACTCGAGCAGAAGTCCCTCCGCCGTCGGCTGCAGGAGGCCTCCGCCCCTCACAGCACCGACATCCACCACCTGACGTTCAGACGTCTGTTCCGTTTTCCTGACCTGCAGCTGATGCAGATGGACTCAGGTTGGTCCAGATCGTTTTTAAAACATTTACGAACAACTGCAACATTAGTTTTAGTTTCAGACCAACCAGAAATCCAAATTCAGCGGATCTCGTGTGCTCATGCTCATATTTGTGCCTTGGAGATCTTCCTAAAGGCCTCAGTACAAGCGACATGTTACCTTTTAAAGTTTTAACTTGTTGATGTTTGCTTTCTCTCTCTCTGAAGGTAA
The DNA here is from genome assembly GCA_946959425.1 of Argyrosomus regius. Classification (NCBI taxonomy): domain Eukaryota; kingdom Metazoa; phylum Chordata; class Actinopteri; family Sciaenidae; genus Argyrosomus; species Argyrosomus regius. The sequence goes on along the minus strand of OX336890.1, from coordinate 2,011,373 downwards.
ACTCGAGGCCCTCGCCATCCTGCTGCAGAAGCTTCGGTCAGACAGCCGCCGTGTGCTCATCTTCACTCAGATGGTGAAGATGTTGGACATCCTGGAGGCCTTCCTCGATCACAGGCAGCTCACTTACGTCCGCGTCGACGAAAGCTTCACTCCTGACGAGCGACAGGTAAAATGAACGCCTGTAATTCATACATACAGTGTTCTTACTCGCCTCATCCTGTTTATCCCTGCAGTACATGTGCAGGTCAAGTAGTCGTATGACAGCGAGTCACATGAGACCTGAGAACGGTTCACATGTTCCATAGATGAGTAACTGTGTGATCCTGAAGCTGGGCGGCATGTTGAGTCAGTAAATCGGACCTGTGGTCTGTGATGTAAGCCCTCTGGTTTCTGGGTCGGTGTTGCTGTCAGAAAATAAAGAAGCCGATCACTAACTGACCGCAGCAGTTACATCAGAATAGATAATAAAGATGCGATGAAACTTTAATGAGCCTGTAAATAGATAAGACGGGATAATCACCGCACAGCTGCAAACCGCTGAAGTAAGCACAGAGATAAGTTTGTTTGTTGTTGTTGCGTCTCTGCAGGAGAACATGAAGAAGTTCAACAGGAACAGGAAGGTGTTCTGCAGCATCCTCACCAACCGCTGCTGCTCTGCGGTCGGGACGGTGTTTGACGCCGACACCATCATCTTCTACGACACGGACCTCAACCCCAGCATGGACGCCCGCACCCAGGAGTGGTGTGACAAGATAGGACGCTCCAAGGACATCCACATATACAGGTGACACCATCAGTACTTCCTCCCGAACGGCGATCGAAGGACTTCGGTGCTGCTGTTGCTGACGTTTTGTGTTTGTTTCTCAGGTTGGAGAGCGGGAACTCCATCGAGGAGAAGCTGCTGAAGAACGGCACCAAAGATCTGATCAGAGAGGTGGCTGCACAGGGGACCGACTACACCTTGGCTTTCCTCACACAGGTAAGATGAACCACACCTGTATCCAAACCTTTTGTGCACGAATCAACCGTAAACTAACCGACCTGACATCGTGTTGTTCTAGCGGACGATCCAGGATCTGTTTGAGGTGGAGGCGGGCTCGGGGGAGAAGGTGGAGGAGTTTGTGGTTCTTCACCAGGAGCCTTCGGCCTCTGAAGCCATCTCCCCCCGAGTAGCTAGACCGTACATCCAGGCTCTGCACAGCATAAACCTGGACGCACAGGAGCAAGAGCAGCAGCAGCAGCAGGAAGTAGCTGAGGAGGAGGACAAGGAGTTAGCAGGCAAGGAGTCAACGGAGGACGCTCAGGAGTCAGAGAGCCAAGTTAAAGAGGAGCCGGCTCAGAAGGAGGAGCTGAACGCCGTCATGGAGCAGGTAGATTAAATATTTAAGAAGTAAGACAAAGAAATGAGACTAAAATCAAACAGCTGACTTTATTTTTGCGTTTATTCGTCTCTCAGCTCACGCCTATCGAGAGGTACGCCCTGCATTACCTGGAGTACCTCCACATCAGTGACGATGAAACGGCCCTCAAGGTAACGTCACCTGTAAAATAAGCAACAATTTTTCTACTTATTTCAAAGATTTGAGATATTTCTGACCATCGTTTCGTGTTTTTTTTTTTCCTCAGGAGCGTTTGGAGTGCTCGAAGAGAGGCTGGGAGCAGCAGCAGCTGCAGAAGCTGAAGGAGGAGGAGGAGGAGCGGCAGCTGACGGAGGGAGATGAAGATCTCTTCACCTACACCAGAGAGGACGCCTACAACATGGTGGGTGGCCGCTGTGATCTCTAATCAAACATGAAGCGGTGTGCGTGGCTCGCTAACCTTCTCTCTGCTGTGTTTCCACAGGAGTACGTGTTCGACGCCGAGGACGGACACACGGAGATCATGCCGGTAAGACTCCAGATCAAACTTGTGCGTCGTGTTTTAAAGGTTTGATTCAGATCTTTGTGATCAAATTTGTAATTTTCCGACGCAGCTTTGGACTCCGCCCACACCGCCGCAGGACGACAACGACATCTACATCGACTCCGTGATGATGCTCATGTACGACACCACGCCCATGCCGGAGGCCAAGCTGCCTCCCGTCTACATCCGCAAGGAACACAAGAGACTCAAGATGGATCCCTCAGGTGAGACATCGAGGACTTCGTCGACTGCTTCAGCTGTCTGTTTTGTGACTCCGTCCTCACCTCGTTCATGTTTTTTCGTCCAGCAGCAGCCAGAAAGAAGAAGAAGGGCCACGGAGAGACGGTCATTCCTCCACGCTCCCTCTTCGAAAAGGCCAGCATGCTCAAGGTTCGCCGCGAGGGCAAAGACCAGAAGAAGAACTTCTCTCTCAAGCACCAGGCGCCGTTCGCCAAACCGCTACCGTCGCTGGTTAAACCGGCCATGGAGGCCGGCCAGGACAACCCGGAGTGGCTCATCAGCGAGGACTGGGCTCTGCTTCAGGTACCGGATCAAATCTACTGAATAAATCCAGAATTTTCTGTCTCCTCATGAAACAAGTCATCAAACGTCGTCGTCTCCGTGTTTGTCTTCCAGGCTGTGAAGCAGCTGCTGGAGTTGCCTCTGAACCTGACCATCGTGTCTCCGGCTCACACTCCAAACTGGGATCTGGTGAGCGACGTGGTGAACTCCTGCAGCCGAATCTACCGCTCGCCCAAACAGTGTCGCAACCGCTACGAGAACGTCATCATCCCCAGAGAAGAGGGCAAGGTACCGGACACGGAGACTCTCTGCTGAGCTGTAAAACTGTCCCCATCTTCTTCTTCTTGTTCGTCTGAACTTTGTCTTTAACGTTTTTCAGTTGGTGTACGAGGCAAACCCCAAGAAGAAAACCAAGAGCATCTACAAGGTGACCCATCCTGGATTTTTCTGTTTGATAAATGCGTCTTGAGTCTTGAATTCCAGGCCCTTACTTTTTTCTCTGTCCTCGCTCAGTCCAAGAACAGCCGTCCTCTGAGGACCTGTCAGATCTACACGCAGGATGACAACGCCACGCACATCCAGCTCTACAACAGCCGCTTCGAGCTCATGAAGATCATCGCCAGCAAGCGGAGCCCGCCGATCAAACCGCTGTACGTACCGACGACCGTCTGTCAACGCCGAGTGTCTCCAGACGGGATGTGTCCTTTTTTTTTTAACTGTCTTTTGTTTCATTGACTTTCAGGCTCGGCATGAATCCGTTCCAGAAGAATCCCAAACACGCCTCGGTCTTGGCAGAAAGGTGAGTTTAAAGTTTAACGCTGCCGTCGTTGAAATCTGAACCTGAACATCCAGAAATGAATAAAAGACGTCTGACTGTCTGTTTTTTCTGTCTTCAGTGGGATCAGCTACGACAAGCCGCTGCCGCCCATCCAGGTGGCATCGCAGCGCGCTGAGAGGATCGCAAAAGAGAAGAAGGTGACGGTTTGTTCTCTATTTATTCGTTTGGATCCATGTTAGCCTCTCATGAGTGATAGCGGCTAAATTCCACCAGGCATGTGTGCGCTGCAGCTGCCAGAGCTGATCGCGGCCACTCTAGTCGATTATTCAGACTCCACCAGAAGCCCCACGGTCCAGTTTAGAAGCGGGTCTGAACGCCGTGTCAATCTGCACAGAGCAGCTCCAGCTGACAGGAAGTCAGACACAGAAACAGCAAAGAAAATAAATTTTCAGAATAAAACACACCCCGTGCAAACCTCCGATCATAAAAACAGACAAAAGGAAAACAATTTAACTACATAGCATGTTTACTTCAAGAAAAAATGACCAAATCTGAGCAAGTTAACAAAGTCAGGCTGCTAAAACGCTTCAAAGTCGCACGGAGGAACAAAAACAGCGACACGGCTGTGATGTGACGGAGACGTGCCTGCTGGGGTTCAGCCGTAAGACAAGAAACTCAAACATAACCCAAAAATAATAATAAGTGAAATGAGACTTTAAAGAGTAACCTGTGTGTGTGTGTGTGTGTGTGTGTGTGTGTGTGTGCAGGCCCTTGCAGAGCAGCAGAAGGCTCAGCAGTTGGCCCAGCAGCAGCAGGCCGGAGCCCCTCAGGCCCAGGCTGCACCGGGCCAGGCACAGACTCCTGCCGCTGCCGGCCAGGCTCAGACTCAAGTCCCTCAGGCCGCCACAGTGGCCGGAGCCACCGCCGTGCCGAACGCAGCCGTTCTGGTGAGCATCGAAACATACCCAACACACACACACACACACACACACACACACACACACTTCTACGTTTGAACCAACGCTCTGACTCACAACGCTTCATGTGTTTCAGGCCGGAGCCATAAAGAACGCCACGGTGGGCACAACCATCCAGGCCGGTATGTGACACACACACACACACACACACACACACACACACATTGCAGAGCTGTTGGTTCACGTCTCGTTGTTTCTTGCAGCCACAGTCGGGGGGAATGTGATCGTGAACACGGTAGCTGGAGTTCCTCCGAGTCCCTTCCAGGCCAACAAGCGCCTGGCGTCTCCCGTCATCGCTGTGAGTCATCCTCGTTTATCGTTCGGCCGCCTACCGGCTAACAGATGAAGCACACACACACACACACACACACTGATCCTTACAAGTGTTGTTGTCGTCCAGTCTGCCGGTGCAGCCGGAGCCCAGGTCGTCCACACACAACAGAGGACCGTCACAGCCGCCGCCCCCACTGAAGTGGTCGCCATAGCTACGGGTCAGGGCGTCCGAGCCGTCACCCCGGTGACCGCGTCCGCAGTGGTTTCCACCACCCTGAGCCCGGTGCAGTCCCAGACTCGCCCGCTGGTCACTCAGGTCACACCAGGTACCGAAGCTAAGCCGAGACGTCGTCCACATCACGTCTTCACACATCTGTCTAACACATCTGTCCTCCATCCAGCCACAGGTATGACGCTGACGCAGGGGAAGGCTCTCAGTCCGGCCCACCTGCAGATGCTTCGACAGCAACAGTTACAGCAGCAGCAGCAGCAGGCTGCTTCCACACAGATCAAAGCTGTGGGGAAATCGCAGGTACGCCGCCGACATCTGTGCACGAAAACCTGCCCGTCCCAGCCAGACGTCAGCTGATCGATGTCGTGTCTGTGTGTTTACAGGAGCTGTTGAAGATGCACAAACAGAAGTTGCAGCTGCAGCATCAGCAGCAACAGCAGCAGGTTGCTGCAGCGGTGGCAGCAGCAGCTCAGGGTCAACAGGCTGCAGGAGCCGGGCAGGCGGCTCAGGTCCAGCCTGCGCAGGCCGCCCAGGCTAACCCTCAGCTAGCGGCCGTGGCTGCACCCAGACCGGGAGCCGTGCTGACCGGCACCACCGTGACCAACCTGCAGGTGGCCAGACTGGTAAGATACAGACGTCAGATGAGACTCCGACAAGCTACTGACAGAAATATGTTGATGTGTGAACATCAGAGGAAGGTGCAGCGACGTTCTCCAGCGCTAACACTGCTTGTGTTTCCTTTCACAGACTCGAGTTCCCACTCAGGGTCAGATCCAGGCCCAGGCAGGACAGACGGCCCAGGTGACCCTCACCAAGCCTCCTGTGGTCTCTGTGCCGGCTGTGGTCTCATCGGCTGGCGTCACCACGCTGCCAGTCACCGTAGCGGGGATCAGCGTGGCTATTGGTCAGGCCAAAACAGGTGAGTTAAACATCCGACACATCACTCATGTTTCTGTCACTGCGAACAAATCACAAACCGCTGATGCGTTTTTCTCTCGTCTCCCGTCAGGCGGGCCGGTCCTGACGCCGTCCTTCCCTCAGATGCAGGTCCAGCAGCTGCTTCAGATGAAGAAGCAGCAGCAGGCGGCGGCGGTTCAGGCGGCCGCCGCCGCGCAGCAGAAAGCTGGACAGCCTCAGCAAGGACAGGCCACCGTACAGCAGAAGGTAAACTCCTTTTCACTGCGTTAGTTGAGTCGAGATCTGACTCCGTCACCGTCTGAACCGTGTTCGTGTTCTTCCTTCTTAGATCGGCACCCAGCAGGTGACGGTGCAGGCGGCTCAGCCGGCCCAGCAGCAGCAACAGAAGGTGACCTACGCTGCCACCACCCAACTTCAACCAGGAATCAAGACCCAGTTCTTCACCACCGGAGCCCAACAGATCCAGGTACGTCATCGTGGCAGTCACTACAGCAGAATAAACGTTTGGTTTGTGTTGATGTGACGTTTTCTGGTTTGCTTCTCTTCTCAGGTGGCTAAACTCCCGCACATCGTGTCTTCACAGCAGGTACGTGGTCGTTTTAATTCATTGTTTTGATCACACGCTGCAGGACAGATAAATATTCATCACGTTCTCTCTCTTCAGATTCAGGTCCCGACTGGGACGCTGACCCAGGCGGCCACGTCCGCTCCGGCTCAGGTGCAGATGATTTCCGCCGGGACGGCGACGGCGCAGGTCGTCCAGCAGAAGATCATCCAGCAGCAGGTAGTGACGGCCGCCACCTCGCCCCAGATCCAGACGCCTCCTCCCCACAGCCCCGCCCAGCAGCCCGCCGCGACCTCCGCCGCCGAGTCCCCGGCGCAGCAGCCGGCTCAGCCACAACAAACCACCAAGGGTCAAGCTCGGCAGGGCGCGAGCAGGGCCAAGACTCCCGCCAAACCCAGCGGAGGGAGCAGCTAGAGACACTAACCTGCAGTTAGAGACACGTTACGGATCCCGAAGCAGCAGCAGCAGCGAACTCCACCTTTTACCTCTTGATCACAGCGCCGCTGCTCATCCAACTGTGGCGGGATCTTTAATTCAGCTCCACCCAGTCGTTGTTGCTTCAATTTGTTGTTTTGAAAAGTGGAATGTTTCTTAAAATTACCACAAATTAAAGAGAAAAGAAAATAATCCAACAAAAACTGCCCCGGAGACGACAGACGCGGTGATTTATAACATGACTCAGCAGATATCTGAGGCGTTTGGGTGACTCTGCATCTGTCCATTAGAATAAGTGTATTCATAAATAGTCCCTTTTATGTCTAATGTTGTCTATAGATACTGAATGGAGAATAATGCACGTTCCTTTAGTCATTTGTTTTTTTGTTTTTTATTGCAGCGAACACACTGTAAACATGTACTTTAGTATTTTGTGTTTTCTCATAAATTGTCTTTTTTTATTGATGTCAAAGAAAGAAAGAAAAAAAAAACTGTAAATATCAATGAAAAACATTTGTACTTGTAAAGTAGTCGTGTTTTCATTGGGTTTTTTCAGCCTAATTGTAATAAAGTGTTTTGTTTTTATACACAAATTCATCTTTTTTCCGTTCGTTTGTTTCTTTTTCATTAAATCCCCGTTAAACGTACTCGGAGATCTTTGTCGATTCTTACAACACATTACCGTCAACAACACAAGACGTAGCAGCCAGCTAATATTACTTAGCTTCATCCGTCACTTCACGTATCCGCTTAACGTCCTCTTCGCTCTTTTCTCCTCTGCCATTATGTCCATCATCAACAAATGACCAACACCCACTACAACACAGTCCAAAGTCAAAGCTAACATTACTGCTAAGCACATGAAACGTGTTGTCATATTGTGGTTTTAGCTGGCTAATGTTAACTTGCTTGCTAACGCGGACAAATTGCTAGCTAGCTAACATATCAAGTGTTTGCTAGCGATAACGTTAGCAATCAAACTGAGACAAACCGCAGATTTACTCTTGTTCGACTTCTTTCCTTTTCTCTTCTTAGCTTCCTCCATCAACGTCCTCTTCGCTCTCTTCTCCTCTGCCATTATGTCCATAGAGGCTGCTGAGCCCGGTTACATTACCCGCTCGCCCAGCTTCAGTTCTGGCACAACACAGACGCATTGAAAGCTCCTGTGCTACCCGTGTAAATACAAACATTACTCTGAGCTCCCAGTCCAGACAGTAACGTCACAGCTAACATTAGCTAACAGCAGCTACAGTTGGCAGCAGTTTACTGTGAGGCAGCTTCACTCCCTTTTTCTACCTTCTTCTCTGTCAACGTCCTCTTGGTTCTCTTAGCCTCTGCCATTAGCGATGTCTATCGAGGCTGCTGAGCCTGGTTACATTGCCCGCTCGCCCAGCTCCTGTTCTGGCACGACACCGATTCCTGTAAACCTCCTCTTCTTCTTCCCGGTGGTCCAAAACGCCTGTGGTACAAACACTAACAGTCCCCTGGTGCTCTGAGCTCACAGTCCGCTAACAAACTGAGCCAACATTAGCTAACAGCAGCTACAGTTAGCAGCAGTTTACTTCACTGTCCATCAGGAAACTGTAAATCTGACCGAGGAACTACTTTTCCTCACAGAAGAGGCTGCAGAGCCTGAATTCGTCCACAGGGTGGCACTGTCGTATCACCTGCACCCTCTCTCTCTAGAAGAAGGCCCGACGACACACTGGATTTTCCAGCTCATTGAAATCTCCCATCTGCTCCTGAATGCATCGTCTCCTCTCTCTCTCTCTGCTGGCACTCGGTGGTCCAACATCCACCTGCTAAACGAGCGAGTCAAGGGAGGAGGCGAGGTGGAGGGTGGAGGAGATGAACAGATGGACATCATCCCTCCATCCGTCCCTGAACTCGACCCTCTCAGATTTAGACTTCGACAACTTATCCGTGACGGAGGGAGCTTCTCCTTTACATCCACCTTTTTTTTTTTTTTTCATTTGGATGTCAGTTTAACTCCACCTGTGCGGGAGGTCGGGGTGTAAACATGCAAACGCACTTTGATTTGAAATCAGAGGAGCTCTGTGAGAGTGTGTGGCGTTCACAGCTGGAAGTTTCAGTGCCCCCGTGGCAGCACTTTGGAGTGTATCTTTATTTCCACTGAAGAAAGTCACACAGCGTGGGGGTAAAATGGGGCTGTCAGAGTCAGTCAGCCTCCCCACCATGTGAGTGTTTACCTCAGGAGGAGGAGGAGGAGGAGGAGGAGGAGGAGGATTGAAGGCTGCTTGAGAGGAGCCACATGAGCGACAGCCTCTGGAAAACGGGGATGATTCAATCATTACGTGTGTTGACACGACAACAGTGAAGAGATCAACAACACGAGGCGAGGGGGGGTTTGTTGTTGCCTTAGAGACGAGGCAACAGATGAAGAGCTCTCACAGCACGAGGTGGTGGTGGTGGTGGTGGTGATGGAGGAGGTGGTGGTGGGTGAAGCGTCCAGGTACAAAGGAGCCCCATAGAGGAGACGTGCAGACTCTCTAAATGTGCTAATGATGCTCCTCCAGTGATGATGATGATGATGATGATGATGATGATCGCCGCTATTGGAAAAAGACAAACAGCAGGGCCCATCTATACTACTGAAAAGGTTGCCATGGCAACCCCGCCGCGACCCCCTTTAGTGCAAATCACAGGAACACTGGAGGGAACAATGGTTTATGTAGCACACACACACACACACACACACACACACATTAAAGCAACATTACGTAGATATTTTTGTCTCCTTTTCTCTTCTTAGCTTCCTCCGTCAACGTCCTCTTCGCTCTCTTCTCCTCTGCCATTATGTCCATACAGGCTGCTGAGTGCCGGTTACAGTGCTAACGCTTGTCCAGCTTCAGTTCTGGCACAACAACACGTCTCTGCTCCAACTCTCCATACGAGCTAACATTAACTAACAGCAGCTACAGTCCGTCAGGAAACACCATTCACCTGATTACAAGTCAGCGTAGCATGAGTGATCCTTCTTAATATTTGCGCTTTTATTTTGAAAGTCTAGAGAGACAGGAAAGGGCCGAAGCCTTTACACTCTCCACCAGGTGAGACGCTCTCCACCCTCCCCTCCTTAAACGAGACGACTTTGCTGTGTTTAGTCATCTCCCGGCGCTCTTTAAGCCTCCCACGAGCGCTGAGACTTCTGAGGCGAATACAGGACGGGCTTATTACTCTGAATGATGAGTCACAGGTCCGCTGGCAGGAGGATGATGGTGGTGGTGAGGGTGGAGGATGTAGGAGGAGGTGGGGGGTATGATGTGCTAGTGGTAATTGCTCTGCATGCAAGATGGGGTGAGAGAGCACAGGAGCTAACACGCTCCACTTCCCTCGACATAGTGATAGGAAGTGTCATTCGGCACTTTGAAAGCGTACCACCGAGATCTCCTGCATGAGTCTCCCACCTCCCACTCGTCTCCTCTCTCTCTGAACCTCCCTCCCTCCTTGTCTCCTCTTTCCTGCCTCTTCCTCTTCTGTCTGCTTCTGTCAGCTCACCACGCTCGGCTGCTCTCATCTTCCACGCAAACGTCTTGCGGTATGACAGTCATGTAAGCGAGCAGCCGTGGACCACAAAGGAGGATGAGGGTGGCGGGGCGGGTTGGGGTGGGATCCTCTGAGGTGCGGCCCTGCTAACACAAACCTGACTGCATGGCAGCTAACACGTCCGATATGTGTGAAATATTCTCTGCACTGAGGCACGAAGGGAAGGAAGCCAAGTCTCCCCACAACCTGAGCTGAACTCCTCCTCAGTTATAGTTTCACCTTTCCAGGTGCACGCCAACTTCAGTCATCCGCTGTAATTAAATGTATCCACTATCCCGGAGTCGGAGCATAAATCTCCTCTCGCAGCGCTCAGGATGTGTCCAACGCTGTCAGCTCTTGTATTTTGTGATGTTAGATTTTTATGAACGATGACCTAAATTTGGCAAACGTCCGCCTGGTTTCTCTTTACAAAAACAGACATATTAAAGGCTCCTGCATTTCCCAGAATGCAACTCATTAAGCGTTAGCGTTCCAGTCGCAATTGGGAGGTCGGAAATTCCCGGTTGAGATTTCCAACTTCCGACCTCCGAGCAAACGTAAACAAAAAACATGGCAACATGGCAACATGTCAGACAACGCCAACTAAGAACCAAGCAGCAACCTCCATGTCTGTGAAGTGAAGCCAACACAGGAAGGTGGAGGCTGGCTCCAGAAGTGAGTCAGTCTCCATAAGTCCCCATGTTAAAATGTCCAACTTCACAGCAGAAATAAACATGTTTACAGCCTGGTACAAAAAACTGTTTTGGTCTCTATAGCTAATTTCCCTGTTCCCTAGAGCCAGGCTAGCTGTTTTCCACCTGTTTCAAGTCTTTATGCTAAGCTAAGCTAAGCTAAGCTAAGCTAACTGACTGTTGGCTGTATAGCTTCATATTTAACGCACAAGCATGAGAGTGGTGTCAATCCTCTCATCTAACTCGCATCATGAAAGCAAACAAGCGTGTAAACATTTTAACATGGGGACTTATGGAGACTGACTCACTTCTGGAGCCAGCCTCAAGTGGACGACAAGAGGAACTGCAGTTCCTGTGTTGGCTTCACTTCACAGTCACAGGGGCTGCTGCTTGGTGTGGACTAAAGTTGTGCACCAACTGATCGCCCAACACGTCGACGTAAGACTTCAAGACTTCATAAAGACGATCTTAAAGACGGTCTTAAAGACTTATTTGTTCACGCTGTGCGGCAAAGACAGTCTTAAAGACTTAAAGACAGTCTTAAAGGTATCGGGCAGGAATGTTTTCTTCTTCTTGGCTCCTATTGAGCAGAAAGCAAAGTGGCTAATGTTTAAACCACCCAGTGAAACCACAGCGGACTACGATGGAGGGTGGAGGGTGGAGGGGGGTAAGACAGAATATAGATGGTGTTTAGGAGGTGCGGGGGGGATGGGGAGAAGATGTAAAAAACATGGAGGACCCCCCCCCCCCTCTCCACCACACACACACACACACACACACACACATATACATCCACCCCCACCTCCTTCCATCTTCTCTCTAAGCCTCCACCCCCTAAACAAACTCACACACATGCTGAAAGATGAATATCCAACAAATGGAGGCAAGAGGTGAGCGAGGGCCCCGTATGAGAGGTGTATTGTGCAGCCGGGGGCCTCCTCCACCCTCCCCCCACCTCTCTCCCTCTCTCTCTCTCTCTCTCTCTCTCTCGGAGGCCAGTAATCAAGGGGGCCCAGTCGGCGGGGGCCAGCGAGGTCGGTCGGAGGGGGTGGAACTGGCTGAAGAGGAGGCAGTTGCTGTCTCACTAGGATGTTATTTATTGGCCTACTTTGAATCTCCTGCTGCCTCCTGCACTCCCTGTCACTCCCATTGATCTTGTCCTGATCCGCCCCCACGGATGGCTCTGCAGACTCTCCTCCACCTCCTCCACCACCCCCACCTCCTCTTCGTCTCATGATGTACATTGTGTAAAAAGCCTTAATGTCCAGAGGGAGCTGAGAAAGTGCTTCAGCAGCACTTAAACTCACAATGTATGTGTTTAGGGTTATTAAAGGTGAGTCATTGTTTACATACCATGCATGGCCTCCAGCTCCGTCATGGGATCAGCTCCGTGTTCTACACAATCAGTGTGTGTTAAATAAAGACGGGGCTGTGCTGTTCGTGTCACGGGTTAGAGTTACTGATCTCAAACTGCAGCAGAAATATGGTTTGAGTTTGAGGCACCAAACATGAACCCAACGTCCCCGACTCCGTGAAGTCCTCTCACTCCTGTACGTCTGAGCATCGACAAAGACTAAGAGGCAACAGCTGCTGAGTTCTAACAACAAATCTCAAGATGACGTTTTATAAATGTAGTTTTGATTTATTTTTTTCACTTATTTCTCAATATCTAGGCTTGTTTTGTACAAATATTCATGGTTCCCAGAGGATGTATCCTCATGAATTTGGTGATCCCCTGGCTGGATCACTTATCCAGTTAAATTTCTCAATGTCTAGGGTCATTTTGTGCAAATATTCATGGTTCCCAGAGGATGTATCCTCAAAATATTGGTCATGCCCTGGCTTTTTCTTAAGTAACACCAGATGGTTGTTAAATTTTTCACTTATCCAGTTAAACTTTCTCAACATCTACTAGCTAATTTTGTTCAGATATTCATGGTTCCCAGAGGATGGATCCTCATGAATTTGGTGATCCCCTGGCTGGATCACTTATCCACTTAAATTTCTCAAAATCTAGGCTCATTTTGTTCAAATAGTTAAATTTCTCAACATCTACTTGCTCATTTTGTGCAGATATTCATGGTTCCCACAGGATGGATCCTGGTCATTTTGGTGATCCTCTGGCTTTTTCTCTAGCATCACCAGCAGGTTAAGGTTTTCATCTAGACAGTTAAATATCCTAACAGCTACATCTACTTGGACATTTTATGCAGACATTCATGGTTTCGAGAGGATGTATCCTCATGATATTGGTCATGCCCTGGCTTTTTCTCAAGCATCACCAGCAGGTTGTTTTCACTTTAATAAGTGTGAAAGTGAAAAACACTTATCCAGTTAAATTTCTCAACATCTACTGGCTCATTTTGTGCAGACATTTGTGGTTCCCAGAGGATGCATCCTCATAATTTTAACAAAACAAAATAAATTTAAATAAAATAAAACAAAATAAAACAAAACAAAATAAAACAAAATACAATCAAATTAAATTAAATTAAATTAAATTAAATTAAATTAATTACAATAAATAAAAAAATAAAATAAAATAAAAGATAATATAACATAATATAAAATACATTAAAATTAATAAACAGAAAGACAAACTATCCATCCATGATCTGAAACTACTTATCCTCATCAGGGTCATGGGGTGCTGGAGCCAGATAGACAAACTAAGTAAATAAATAAATAAATAGTCGTATTAATGTAACAGATTTCATGACATATTATTGTTTTTTTTAAAAAGACACCACTGGGCTCAACGTCTTTTCCAGGAATTCTTCCACCCCAACTGGACTCCGATGGGAATTAGCTGTCGGTTATAGATCTGCTAGCTTTAATCCCGTTCACCTCCGTCACATAAATCCTGCACACAAACAGAGAAATCCACGTTGTGGTTTAATCTTCCTTCTATCTGAACGTGCTTGGTACTCGATAGATGTGTGTGTGTGCATGTGTGTGTTTTTTTTGTGGAATGCCGGGCAACGCCTGGAATGTCCTGACCATGATAGGAAACATGTGTGCGGGATGAGGAGGTCGGTTGGTGGGAGATAATGGGATTCACTGTCACATGTACGCCTGGGGGGGCTGCAGGCAGACATCTCAGGTGCAACACATGGATCATATAAGTCAGCTGCCTTTGCCCCATAAACCACCCAAACCGCCTTCGCAGCATGCACTCCTCTGTGTAAATGTCACAGGGTTTGTGAGGGGCCTCATTTTTTCAGTACACCTACCCAACATATACAACACACACATAGATACACGCATTCCAGTGAAATACAACATTGAGTCTGAGCGATGCAGAGGAACCGGAGTCATTAATCTGAGTGTTGTTATTCTGGTCTGACCACATCCACAAATCCCACCTCACCCCCCTGATTCAAAATACCTGAGAGACATGAACACGCAGTCACAACGTTTCAGGTTACGTGTGGCGTAATGTAGCTTTTTTAGCCACGCTAGCACCGCAGCTCGATGCATTTTGACTGTCGGATGGATTGCCATGAACATTTCTACAAACATTTTTTGTCCCCGCAGGATAGATCCTCATAATTTTGGTGATCCCCAAGCTTCTAGATGGTTAAATATCCAAATATCTAGACATTCATGGTTCCCAGAGGATGGATCCTCATCATTTTGGTGATTCCCTGGCTTTTTCTTGAGCATCACCAGCAGGTTAAAGTTTTCATCGAGACAGTTAAATATCCAAACATCTACGTCTACTTGCACATCTTATGCGGATATTCATGGTTCCCAGAGGATGGATACTCATGATATTGGTGATCCCCTGGCTTTTTCCTGAGCATCACCAGCAGGTTGTTTTCGCTTTAATTTTTCACTTATCCAAATTAAGTCCCTCAACATCTACTGGCTCATTTTGTGCAGATATTCATGGTTCCCAGAGGATGCATCCTGGTCATTTTGGTGATCCTCTGGCTTTTTCTCTAGCATCACCAGCGAGTTAATGTTTTCACTTATCCAGTTAAATATCTCAATATACACTCGATGGATTGGCACAACATTTTGTGCAGGCATTCGTGGTTCTCAGAGGATGTAATCTGGTCATTTTGGCGATCCCCTGACTCTTTACCTCTTACCTTGAGGTTGACATTTTTCTTTTAAGTGTCTTTACAACTGTTGAATGAATTATCGTAAAAATGTGGTAAATATTAACCATTAATCACGTCCTCACGCCTGCAGCTCTCACACACACACACACACACACACACACACTTCAAATTCATGTGTGCTACTGTATATTCAAATCGATACACTTCCCTGCAGAGGCCCTTTGGTTCTGTTCATGCTCATATAGCTAATCTATATTATACTTGGCTGTTGTGTGGCAGAGACAAAGGCTGCATTGCTGCTGTGGCGGCGGCGGCGGCGTTGCCCACAACTTCCATCCTGCGAGCACGTCGATAACGAGCAGCAGCCTCTCTGACAGAATCGTTTACTGCCTGGAGGGCACGGAGACGAAAGTGGAGTGTGCATGCCTGCCTCTAACCTACTTAAGCCTCACGCTGCACAAATGGAAGTGTTGATATGCAACATGAGATGTCCTGGTGGATTCCTGCCTGCAAGTGGACTGACCAGAATAAATGTGCGAGATTAGTGCCAGAGGAAGTACCGACGGTGTGTGAGGGAGTGTGTGTTTGTTGCTTATGTCAGCATGTGTGATAGTAAGGATGTTTAGTCTCGAATGGAGTCGACCTGATGCTCGAAATGTTCAGGTATGAGAAGGAAAAACACGCAGGTTTCGGGTGTGTGCTCCTACTGTCAGCTGAGGAGCTATAGCATAGTTTCAGTGACTCACGTTGGCTCGCTTAATTCTATTTGCCTCTCAGGGGAACCTCCCCCCAAAAACCTCTCACACACATTTTTGGAGAGCTTTGTTGGGGCGAGTTGTTGGGGGAGGAGGAGGAGGAGGAGGAGGATGGGGGGTCCGTCCTCCACCAGCTCCCACTGAGTCTGGACAAGACACATAAATCACATGCACACAGACACACACACACACATGCATGCACAAGTACTGCTATGTCATGAGGCGATGGGGTCCAGTATCTGGGCCAGGGGGCCTCTTCTGTCTCTCTCGCCTTAAATGTTGGAGGAGGGGGTGGGGAGACAGAAGAAGGAAGGAAGGAAGAAGGAAGAAGGAGAGTAGGGGGAGGGTGACTTATTATTAAACTCTTATTATTATCATTATTATTAGAGTCCTTCTGTGTGCATGTTCTTCCCATGTCCATGTGGGTTTTTGTTCAGGTGCAGGTCGTCACCTGTGTAATTCCACTGTGGTAAAAATGGACAGCTGTACGCGTGTATTTACATCAACAAGGTCACCAACAGCAGACATAGCAGCCAGCTAATATTACTGACTAGTCCAACAGCAGTCAGCCCAGCTCGGCGTCTGTCTTTCAGCCTTTTATTTCACCAAGCTCTCACCAACCACTAAAAGTCAGTCCCAGATTTACTCTTGTCCGGCGGCTTCTTGCTCGCTCACTCTCTCCTTTTCTTCATCCTCTTCAAAACACTATGAGTGGATAAGTTATTTATAGCTTACAAAGTGAGTTCAGCAGCTAACGTGATCCATGATGCTAACTTATGTATTGTCCAGCTCCTGTTCTGGCACGACACTGGCACCTGTAAACCTCTTCTTCTTCCCGGTGGTCCAAAACGCCTGTGGTACAAACACTAACACTCCCCCCGGTGCTCTGAGCTCACAGTCCGGGCAGCCCGGCTAACAAACTGAGCTAACATGAGCTAACGGCAGCTACAGTTGTCAGCAGTTTACTTCACTGTCCATCAGGAAACTCTGTAAATCACAGAGAGTTGAGGCGGAGCAAGAAAACATTTTCTCCTGATGGAGCCAGCCTCAAGTAGATGTTAGAGGAACTGCAGTTTTTACATATATGAGACTACTCCACACTAAACTGAATGCACAGCATCAGTCTTAATGATCTGGCTGCACGGCGGAGATCAGGATGAATTTATGTAAATCAGATCCACGGTTTGTTTTCGCCCCGCGGACAGCTCGCAGGTTAACGCTAACACTCGGCACTAGTGAGAATCAGCAATGCAAATGAAGCCAATCCTGGCTGATCTTTGGGTTCCTCTATAGAATAATATGAACTCTGTGTCTGTATTTATAGTTCACACACTTCAGCTGAAATTTCAGCTGCCTTCAGCTCTTTCTCTGCCGGTCTGCTGGAGTCAGAAGGCTGTTTGCTTTAGAGAAAATGGAGATTGATTCAGTAATTAGAGGCATTATCTTCTCGACCCGGCAGCCAAACAATCTTTGATTAAAAAATCAAACTAATTGATTCGTTAAGATGAATAATTTTCGCAGTGTGGCTATTCTCTGACTGACCAGCTGCCTCAGCTCGCTGTCCTCTTCATCATCATCATGACAGATACATCGATGGACGGATAGACTGATATGTTCTTACACGGCGTCTCTAAAGACGTCGATGCCTCCGGTCTGTCATGACAGCAGAGACACGTCTTATCTTCATGCACACACCTTTACAAAGAGCGATACTCTGTTTACAAAGAGTTTGGAGGGTGGTGTCCTCCTTAGCCTACATCCTAAAAGGCTGTTGAAGGTGAAACACACTATTTGAAAATATAAACAATAAAGTATGAAGCTAACGTCTGAATGACGCCTGGATGCTCAAACAAGCCACCTGTAACATCACCCACCAAAGCAGAAATGTCTGGAGCCAGCCTCAAGAGGACGTTTGAGGAACTGCAGTTTTTGACACTTGTGATGGACTCACACGAGAATCCATCCTGCCGGGCTTCGAGCTATGTCTTTGTGTCCAAACCACGGACCAAGCAGTGTCCAATGAGGAACTACTGGCAGCTACAACATAAGCTACAGGTGTGTTTGATCTGGTTGGTTGAAACAAGCATCTTAAACCAAAACAGTTTCGTGCACGTAACGTGTACCGGTGTCTCCTCCTTCAGACTGTCTCTGCTCCAGAGTTTGTCGAGGCTGCTGGTCTAAACCACAGACCCAAACACCAGCTGGAGGACCAGGCCTGACCTGGACTCAGAGGAGAGCAGCTTTCTCCCGGCCAGGAAGTTACAGAGGGAGGCCCCGGCCGACAGAACCACCAGCCAACAGATCGACTCCTCCCAAACCGCTGAGTGGAAAGACTGGAGGGAGAAGTGGAGTCGCTGTGGGGGGAGGTGAAGTGAGGAGAAGGAGGAAATCATATTTTGTCTGAGCTGCAGTGGTAACCTCGTACCTGGACGGGGACGAAGCCTGTCACATCAGTCAAGTGACCATATGAGGAACATTTCCTTCAGAATGAGCTCATTTATTCAGATTTATTCCACGAGACAGTCTGCATGTCTGACCTGGTTTCTGCTGCTGTGATCTCATGTCCTCTGCTTCCTTTACATTACGAATCAGGGCCTGTGGGAAGAAACAAGATGTTAGTGACGGATCCAGACGAACCAAACACACAGGAATCCTGAAACATTGAGACAAAACATAGGATTTGAAAGATGCTAATGATGTAGCATGTCTGCTTTTCAGTGTTTCATGGTCCCCTTTAGTCACGAGAAGAACCGGCAGGAGCTGCATCCACGCCTCAGCACACGGGGGTCAATAAATCATTTATGTAATTTGGAGCGAGGCCATTTTACAACTTTAAAAGTAGTTAATAGAATTTTTAAATCAATATGAAATAAAACAGACAGGCGGTGTAAGTTGGCGAGTGCAAGAGTTATATTTCTTAAAATTCAAGCAGCAAACCAACAACATAAACCTTACAGAAGGTTTTCTTGTCGAGTGTTTCCATTGTTTGGTAGTTCTCCCCTCGCCTCGTGTCTGTAACTTTACTTCCTGCCTTTGTTGATCACCTGTTCCAGCCTGATTAGTTTCACCTGTGTCTTGCTGTCCTTGTGTATTTAGTCCCTGATGACCCGACACTGACAGAGTTTGTTCGGTCCTCATGCTGCTGCTTCTCGTCTCTTTATCGGGTCTGGATTTTTCTCTGTTGGGCTTTTGTTGGGTTTGGTTTGTTTTTCTCCGCCTTGTGTTATTTTGTTTTTACCTGCATGTTTCCTCTCGTCTACATTTGGGTTCACTCCTTGAACTAAACCTCGATGCATTCTTTAACAGATCAAACGTTACTCCAAGATTTTTTTTATTCAGTGGAACAAGTTTACTGTGAAGCAGGCGGCTGTGTTTGATCCACACTCAGTTTTTAAAAGCTCTGGGACATCCGCCGTTTTATTTCACTGAGGCAGGCAAAGAAATGCTCGAACCTGCTGGAGTTACTAGATCAGAGAGGAACATGAAGCTGTGCGATGTGACAGTGATGGGAAAACACTCTGGTTCTGGATGATCTGGCTAAGAGGAAGCATGTATGTTGAGAACAATAGAGGGCCAAGAATAGAGCCCTGAGGAACACCACAGTTATAATCAGCAACACCGTCCGTTAGCAAAGGCTCAGCACCGTCTATGGACATAATGGCAGAGGAGAAGAGAGTGAAGAGGATGTTGATGGAGGAAGCTAAGAAGAGACACCGAGCTGGGCTGACTGCTGTTGGACTAGTAAGTAATATAAGCTGGCTGCTATGTCTTGTGTCGTTGACCTTGCGTGAAGTTGTCGACTCGCTAGTTTTTGATCATAA
This sequence comes from Argyrosomus regius, assembly GCA_946959425.1. NCBI lineage: Eukaryota > Metazoa > Chordata > Actinopteri > Sciaenidae > Argyrosomus > Argyrosomus regius. Next base: position 1,991,887 of record OX336890.1, on the reverse strand, counting down.
GTAATGTAATCAGAACAAATACTCGAGTACAGCGGAACATATTTACCACAGTGGGGGGATTAGTAATTTATCCACACAGGCAAACTGAGTTTAAAATATTTAATATAACATGTTTTATGCACAACTTGTTGATAAACAGTCAATGCAATTAAATCATTGAAGTGTATAGAAGGACAAGGACGGAGGATGGGCAAGTCTGCTCCCACCGTCCTGACACCTCCACCCCAAACACCCCCATCACACTCACACACACACACACACACACACACACACACACACACACACTATTCTGCAGCCTCCCCTCGGAGGCACAAAGATCCATAAATCCTGTCACAGTTCCCAGACAGTGACAAGCCTGGCCTTTGCCTCTCTTCTCCTTCTGAATCACCCTGACTCATCGAACGCACACCACACAATACTTCCGGCAAAGCTAGAACCTCGCCTTGTTGTCTCTTCTTCCAACATCAACGGGGAATAATCGAACAAGCAAATGTAAATATTTGATTAAATATGTATAAGCCACGGGACCACGAGAGTCCTTTGGGTGGATCGTGCATGTGTGTTTGACTGAGGGGCTTTATCGGAGAGATACGAGGAGACAGGATGAGAGAGTGGGTTGACATTTGTGCCTGCTAAAACATGCATGCGTGGCTCTCTGCTGGTGTAAGATAACATATTAATATTGCCGTTTTTTGGCACTGACAAAGAATATTTTCACAGCTGATGAGAGAAAGTGTCCTCTGATTTAATAATGGAGCGTTTAATCATGTGCACGCTGACTGCATTAAGTCAAACAGGTCCTGGGAAGAAATCTTGTGCATCATTCGGCCGTCACGTGGTGAGATTTGAGCCTGTATTTGATATTTTAGAGGTGACTCGAACGCTCGAGAACATGTGCAAAGTGTTAACCAGCTCTCTGAGCTTCCAGTACCGGCTGACGCCACCTCAAAAGAGCGTCATTAATTAACATGCCATTATCAGAGCTGAATGCTGGCCGGGGGAGATTAATGCTGCGAGGAGCTGCTAGTGGATTAAAGGTCACATCCTGTGTGTTAATCACCCGGCACCCCCTGACCCCTGGAAGGAAACACCGGAGAATGGGCACATTATTGCCACCTGGCTGGGCACCAATCAGTACCCGGATCAAAATGTTGTCTGTTTCTTTGGTGCAGACAGTGAATGGATGGAATAGAAAGAAGGATTCAGCAAAATGATGACAGGAAAGAGGTGAAACTGCAAGAGACAGAGATGAACATCAACATTTAGCACGTGGAACGGTGATAGCTTACACAAGATCCAACAGGCCAAAACTGTTGAGAAAAAGTTGAGTTTTTCCTCCATAACGTCGTTGACTAGTAGAAATCACCATTTCTGTGTTTATTTGACTTCATTTAGTCTGTTTGTGTCTGTAGATTTCACCAAAAATTACAGTAGATAATGCCTCATTTGCATGTTTAAACACAAATTTTCTCCTGTAGAGTCTCAAAATGTCTAAATTTTACAGTCCTGATCTTTAAATGAGTTTTTGTCTCAGACTCTGAGCCACAAATCTAAAATCCAGTTTGATTCCTGTTTTATATTCTGAAGGTTTTTACAGAGGGCTTTGTTCATAGATCATCCAGTCTGATTTATGCAACATTTGATCCATAAAAACATGGAGAAAACTGATTATTTCTGTGTCTGTTGACTGTATTTTATGATTTATGGAGTGATTAAAAAGACATTTTTTGATAACAGCCTGTGGACTCATTTTAGATTAGATTAGATTCATTTCTGTGTAAAAGATTCAGATTTTCTGTAAAAATCCAAAGGATGTGACATTTATGCTACAGAGTGCCTTCTCTCTTTGATTCCCTACAATGTCAACAGTGAGCAACACGAGCTAACGTGCCCGCTAATGTCAACAAACGACCGGCACCCACTACAACACAGAGTCCAACAACAAGTCTAAAGGCAAAGCTGCAAAATATGTCAAATATACTGTTATATTGTGGTTTTAGCTGGTTAACGTTAGCTTGTTTACTAACAAGGATGTATTGATAACTAGCAATCAAAGCGTCCACGCTCTTAATCCTGCATAACTTTAAGCCTTAATATAATCTGAACAGGTGAGTTGTATATAAATTCACCCTCAGTACAGTTGTCATGAACGGGGAAATTAGCTATAGAGACCAAAACTGTTTTTTGTACCAGGCTGTAAACATGTTTATTTGCTGTGACGTTGGACATTTTAACATGGGGACTTATGGAGACTGACTCACTTCTGGAGCCAGCCTCAAGTGGACGACAAGAGGAACTGCAGCTTCCATAACAGCCACAGAGGTTGCTACTTGGATAATACTTGTTAATTAGCAAGCTGACGTGCTGATAGGCTAATTTTGTTACATTTGGACAGAGCCAGGCTAGCTGTTTCTTTATGCTAAGCTAAGCTAACTTCTGGAGACTGACTCACTTCTGGAGCCAGCCTCAAGTGGACGTTTGAGGAACTGCAGTTTCTGACACTCCCTTTACAGCCGCGGAGGTTGCTGCTTGGGATAAAACATGTTAATTAAATGCAAAAATAGTGCCTCGTTTGAATAGACATAAAATTTCATAAAAAATTGTACTACAAAAAATATTCATCTTGACGTGAGTAATCAGCTGGGTGAGTTTTACCTTTATCCACCTGCCGTGCCTCGCCTTAAAATGACTGCGAAGGTCACCGGGTGTAAATCTTCTCCGAGGCAACAACCAAAGCTGCTGTTGTCAAGTTACTCACCAGCTCGGAGGAGGAGGATCATTATCATTGAGTTATTTCAAACCAGGCAGTCAATGTGCGTGTTACACAAGCCTCTCAGCACATACAGTGTATTATTAGCCTCCTTCACACAGTCTCCTCTCTGTCTCTTACGTACATAAACAACACAAAGACCCCATACAAGCCTGCTACAAACACATTACATTCTTTAGTGTGAAAAGCCCTGAGGACTTTCCAAGGTGGATGGATTAATTTCTGGGTGTTCAAGAGAAAAACGCTTGCAGGCTGGATCATCGCTTTTGTATCATATTTCTGCAGCCCACCCACACCTCCCACTCTCCCACATCTGACAAGAATCTCTCAGATCGGATGTGACTCACTAGCTTTGGCAGTCGAAGGCTAAATTCTTCTTCTGTTACTCTCTTACGATGACCACTCAGCTCTTTCCACCGCCTCTTTCTCCCTCTTTCTCTCGTAGTCAAACCACAATGCTCTCCAGCCTCTGATGTGTGTTGTCATATTGAAGAACACACTGTTTTTACAGGAATTTACACACTGTCAAAATAAGGTTCGGATTATACCGACATGAACGCCATCTGACAGCTGCGATGGTTTTATTTCACACAAATCTGCAGCACATGTAGCGAATTATATCGATTTTTAAGTGTGCGCAAACACACCTCGCCCCTGTGTGTTTAGAGGACACGAGGCCAGGTCAGGTGGAAAAAAAGGAACATACACTGTGAACGCTCAGGGAGCTTTGTAGATGCTTACAGAGCATCCTCTATCCTCAGAGGAGCCTGTATTCCTGCATCAACGCTTTCCAGGATGCAGCCCGCTTGGTTCACTGCTCGCTTGATGGACTATTTTCCCTCCTTCGCGAGCAGGGTTGTGTACATTTTGACCTTGGTGTCAGCAGAGTCAGACAGAAGCTGCTGAATAGGATATCTCCCCTCTTCCTCAAGGACGGCAACGCGCTCCTTTGTGGGGGTTTTCTGGTGATTTCAGAAGCGATACTGAAACAAATATGTGTTTAATTTGCATATTTAAAGTAAAATTTTGTTCCTATTGTCATGTATACGATGTGCTTTTAATCTTGTACCATGTTTCAGCGTGTAATGTGACAGCTTAGCTGATATACAGCATGTCATTTATCATTAAAGCAGCTATTAATAATTGTAGCCATGCTAGAAGTAGCATGCGCTGTATGGATCCACCACTTTGGTCCAAACTGAGATATCTCAACAACTACTGCCTTCGAATTTTGTGCATTCAAGTTCCCCAGAAGATGAATCCTACTGACTCGACAACTATTGGATGGATTGCTTAAAAAATGTGTGCGTTCATGTTCCCCAGAAGATTAATCCTACCGACTTTGCTGTCTCGACAACTACTATGTGGATTGCCTTAAAAATTTTGCGCATTCATGTTCCCCAGAAGATGAATTATACTGACTTGGCTGTCTCAACAACTGCCATCAAATTTTGTGCATTCATGTTCCCTAGAAGATGATTCATACTGATTTTGCTGTTTTGGGAACTACTGGATGGATTGCCTTCGAATTTTGTCCATTCATGTTCCCTAGAAGATGATTCATACTGATTTTGCTGTCTTGGGAACTACTGGATGGATTGCCTTCGAATTTTGTGCATTCATGTTCCCTAGAAGATGATTCATGCTGATTTTGCTGTCTTGGGAACTACTGGATGGATTGCCTTCGAATTTTGTGCATTCATGTTCCCTAGAAGATGATTCATACTGACTTGGCTGTCTCAACAACTGCCATGTGGATTGCCGTCAAATTTTGTGCATTCATGTTCATTTTGGGTTCTTCCTCTCTTGTTTTCTATGCAACTTTAAAAAAAACAAAACAACTACAGGGATCGACAACACTTTAGAGACACCTCCAGCTGGAGTGTAACTATTAAATCAATGTAGCGGTGGAGCATCTTAAAAATCGCTCCGTCTTCCATTGTCCTGTGGAGGTCTAAGTAGTCTTGGGCTGCTGCAGTTCACAGGCGAGGAGCTCCGGCTGGAGATTTCCTACTCCTTTTTTTTGACAGTGAGATGTAATCAGACTGTGTGTTGAAAGGCAGCACTGAGTACCGGGGTAGGGAAATAAACTCTGAATAACCTCACTATGTTGCATCACAACACAGAGAAGATAGACGACTACCATGTAGAGGCTCAGCTTTGAGGTGAGAGATTCAGTCGACTCCATTTCAGTCGCTATAAAGTGAAAATTACTGCACAAACACCGGCATTTCTCCAAGGGCAAATCTGGGTTCTTCACTTGATGCAAGTGTGATTAAAGTCTAACATTTGCTTAGCTGACATCGGTTTAAAAAAAACAAACTCAGAGATGGGGAAGTGATTGACACTCTCTTTCTGAGGCATGTTCGAGTGTCAAGCTTCCTCCCTTTCAGCTGTGCTGCTGAAAAGCCCTTCCCTCGGGGTGTCTTACTCAGCCTTGACACAGACGCTGCCACTAGCTTGTGATCTCACTGCAAAAAAAGCACATGAAAGATCACTCAAACACACACACACACACACACACAGTGAGAGAGGGAGTGTGTAACAGAGATTACTTCAATCATAGTATCTGCTATTGCACTCTATTCTTATCTCTGTGCTGTTATCGGCTCCCTCTAGACCATAAACTCTGTTAACATTTCACCTCATTTCTGGTGTGAGGCCTTATTAATGTTATCAAACTCCTTGTTTTTTAATTCAGCTCCTCTCTGTTCCAGTAAAGAACTATTTCCTGCACATTTTCAGCCTGAGCCCTCCTGGGATCATTTAAAAAAAAAAAAAAAAAAAAATCACTGCTCTGTTTATAGTAATATCTCGCAGGCATGCGTACACCTGTTCTAGTTCTAGTTTTATCGGCAGCCTCGCTCGTGAATTAAGGGAACCTTATCAACCACTTACGAGTCCGTGTGTTGACATTTCCCCTTTGATGATAGCTCCCTGCGTCATCTGACTCGGAGAATGTGTGCTTATCTTTTCACCATCCGCCCACAGAAAAACAATAAAGCAGCCGTGTCCATGTGGGAAGTGGAGAATGCATCTATGCATATGCATGTGCTGCAATGTGCTGACTATGTTACCCTGCTACCCCCTGCACGGCGGCACCCCCTAAAGCAAACCCATCCCCCCACCTGAGACATTTTTTTTTGCTCTCTCTCTATGTGTGACTACATTACGCCGGCTTCCTCTCTCCTCCACCCCCCCGCTGAGTGAGCCCTCTGAGCCGGTCCCTGGGGTGGGTGTCGGTGTGGAAAGCAGGCCTTTTTCCCCTGTCCATGGGATGTTATTGATGAGGTGAGGTAATGGATCTCCCCGCTGTGCTCACAGGGACACTGAGGATAAATCAGACGGTGGGTAAGACCCAACCAGCCATTCCACCTCTCTCCAGACTCAACTGCCATTTCATTAGCTTTATTTATGGGGGTTCTGCACTCTTCTGAACCCCTCCCCTTTCCATCCTCCCACTGGAAATGCAGCTATTCTTCTTCTTCCTCCCTTATATAGTGCTATGGCAACCCATATACACCCCTGCCCTTCTTTCTTCCCCCTTTTCCTGGAAAATACTCCCTCCCACACGTCTTTCCCGTGGACTATTCCCTGCCTAAATCTAGTTTATGTGAAGATGTGAGCAGCATGTGAACCTACAGCTCGTTATCATGCCACGGACAAAAGGAGGGTTGGATAGATAGTGTTGTGCTCGGAGGTAGTGAAGGACTCAGCAGTGGCTTGGGCTTTTAACATTAGATGCAGTAGTGCAAGTCCATCCAGCTCAGCAGTTCCTGCAGAGCTGTATTTGAGTTGGCTGAGCAGCAGCAGCAATTCACCTCTGGGCTTATGGCTCAGCCACTTAGCGAGAAAATTGCAGCCAAAACCGGCTTTGTCCTTGATGGAAGAGACTCCTTACTGCATGTGTCCTCTTCACTGGAATGGACTCTCAACATCTAATGTCAATCCCTCTGGTGTCCATTATTGGTCTGCTTCAAAATAATGAACAAGCCATCATGTCTCTTCCATATCCGTGATTTCCTTTAGTTCTTTTCATCACTACATGCTTCCCGACCGCCGTGGTTCATCACACGGCATACTGAAGAAAGCCCATAACTCTGTGACCTGATTTAATCTGTGTGCAACAACACGAGACATAGCAGCCAGTTAATATTACTTACTAGTCCAACAGCAGTCAGCCCAGCTCGGCGTCTGTCTTTCAGCCTTTTATTTCACCAAGCTCTCACCAACCACTAAAAGTCAGTCCCAGATTTACTCTTGTCCGGCAGCTTCTTGCTCGCTCACTCTCTCCTTTTCTCTTCTTAGCTTCCTCCGTCAACGTCCTCTTCGCTCCTCTTCTCCTCTGCCATTATGTCCATAGACTGGCTGCTGAGCCCAGTTACATAGCCCTCTTGCCCAGCTCCTGTTCTGGCACAACACGTCTCTGTTCCAACTCTCCATTCGCCGTGCCCATGGCCTGTAAACCTCCTCTTCTTCTTCCCGGTGGTCCAAAACGCCTGTGGTACTAACACTAACACTCAGTTTACTTCACTGTCCATCAGGAAACTCTGTAAATCACAGAGAGTTGAGGCGGAGCAGCCGGAGGACATCAGAGGGAAAACCAGAAAACATTTTCTCCATAAAATATGATCCAGTTTCACCAAAAATCTGTCAAATATCTTTATATAAATTTATTTTAAATCGCACCAAAATTAAGATATCACCTTCTGCTGTGTTCGCCTTCATTTCTTTGGTGTCACTGGCTGCAGTGGGCGTGACAGACATATTCACACTTGTCCCATGTCCAACTGAACCCCTGTAATGAAACTGGCAGTGGCGCAGCATCGCCGGAGCTTAGCTCAGTCAACCATCTGTTAGGTTGCATGGATTCATGCAGAGTAAACTAGAGTGGGCCTTGTATGGACATGTTCAAGCACGACTGTCATGACATCAATGTTCACCATGAAACGAACAAAAAACCCCATTCCTGGTGTCTTTCTAATGGAAAAAGCATGCGAGGAGAGAGAGAGAGCGAGAGAGTATGATTCACTGCCTTTCATGTCTAATCCTGGTTTCAGTGCTTTAAATTAATTAGATGCAGAGACATGATACAACATCGTATGCATGTATATCAACATTCACACATGGATCAAATTGTGCCATGGTAAGGCTTTTCATAAATATTAAATAGCTCTGATCATATGCCACAGCAGCTACAGTGAAGCTGCAAGAATGAGTCGATTCATTGATCAATTATTAAATGAATCTCCAATTTGGAATTATTTTATTAAAACATTTTTTTTCCAGATTCTCCAATTTCAGCTCAACAAACGTCAAAATCTTCTGAGGTTTTTTTTGTGACAGTAAACTGAATATCTTTGGTTGTGGAAGAAACAAGACATTTAATGTAGCTGCTGTTAGCTAATGTTAGCTCAGTTTGTTAGGGGGGCTACCTGGGTTGTGAGTTCAGAGCACTAGGGGGAGTGTTAGTGCTTGTACCACAGGCATTTTGGACCACCAGAACCAGAGCTGGGCAAGCGGGCAGCCTCTATGGACATAATGGAGAGCGCTTCATTATACCGTTTCATTGTTGGTGCTAAGTGTAAGAATATGTAAGCATGTTATGAATGTAATTATGCAAGAAACTAAAATGTTTAGGTAGTCATAAAGCATTATGAGTACATTATAACTGACTATGAATGCCCATAACACACTATAGATGTGGTAAACAGTGTACCTTGTGCATATATAAACTAAATTCAATCTCAGTCATAGAAAGGCTGTTAAAATACATCAATATAGGACGTTAAAAAAGAAGGCAGAGAACATAATCCAACGTTGTACTACCTGTGGGCGAGGTTGGAAAGACTCAACAGTAAAATTTAGTCTACATATGATCTTGATAAAGGGAAGGGAAGGGAAAAAATGAGAGAGAAGCATGTGCTGGCGGTCAGCCAGGTGTGGACAGACTCAGGAAGTTAAGCCGGAATTCCAACAATGCAGGCAGTCGTTATACTGCTCGGTGAGATGCTGCCATTTTCACTCTCAGAGCTGTCTCTGCCACGGCGAGGAGGTAAAAATCTCTGTGGCTGTGAATAAATTTCAACCCCCGACTTTGTGTAGACGGAGACTGATTTATGAATGATGTGAGGAAAATAGTGTCATGATTAAAAAGACCTAAAAAAAAGAGAAAACTACTCTCTCCGTCTCTTTCTTTCCGTCTGTCTCTGCCTCCGACATCTCCAGAGAAAGATAATTTTCTCAGGCTGTTTGACTCGAGCCCAGTCGTGACAGTAATAAATGCCAGCGATGGCAGGATGAATTATGTCTCAGCTAAAAATGTACATCATCAGCCAAAAGGAAGAACCTGGCATGTAATTATACCACTGTTATGAATAGCAACACGTGCCGCGTCGCATTCATCACCTTCGTCTAACGTGATTTCGATTAGTTTCTGATCAGAGCTCGCCGTATCCCCTGAAAACAATAGAAAACTAATAATAATAATATGTTTCTAATCAGAGTGTTTGTAATCAAAGCTGATCAGTCACAAAGCTGGGCGCTCCATTAATCTGGTAGACTCCGGATGGCAGCTCGTCTCTTAAGAGAGTTGTTGTGATGAGGATTTTCCCTCCAGCCTCTTCTCTCTCTCGCTCTCTCTTTTCTGTTGTTCATCTTTTATTTGGGAGCTGTAATGACTGTCTGCAGTGCATCCATCAACTGACAGCCTTTGAAATCTCCCGAGTCTGCTTTAGCTGATGCAGTGGCGCCTTTCATGTGGTCTCTGGATCTTTAGCAACAATCCTCTCCAGGTCCTTTTTTTAATAACTTGTAGAAGGAGATACCTCAGGTGTTTCCGCCCCTTGATGTTGGCTTCAAATTTATTTTTGCAATCATGAAGTGTCCCTCACTGGCTCGGATCTTAAGAAAAAGTTCAATCTGGCCATTTGGGGCTTTTGTCTGAAGCTCCGTTTAACTCTACGGGGGATCTGGCTGCAGATGAAACACAGCTGTTGACATCAAAACTGGCAAGTGAGGAACATTTGTGCTTTATCAGTGAGCTGACAAATTGGGCATCGCAGAGATAGGGGAGGGGAAGGGAGGGAGGAAAGCAGCCCAGCTGAAACAAACAGCTCTCTTTCCTGCTCCGTGATGGCTGGATGAAAAGATGGTGGTGGTTATGCTGGATGGTTGGAGGGGGTCTCCCAAACCACAGAGCAGAAAGAAAAACAATCCCATCTGACATCACAGAGAAGGCTGCCGCTGAAATTTAGGTCAAGATATAAACCGGGCCTGAAGTGTGCCAGATCGTTATGTGGCAAAGTCAGATCGCCAACATGTTGTTGGAGAGGAATGACATAATCAGAATTAAACTTAATTAGCTCAGCTTGTCAGAACCAGAGTTTCTTTCTTTAATGAGCTCCTCCAGCTGACTCAAACAGCCACAGAATGGGTGGCGGTTTTTCGTAGCCAGAGAGGTTTCAGACCATTTAGAAAGCACCGGCCTCGACAGAGTCATTAACTACATACACAGCATGGCATGTTGTGATCTCCCAAACCGCTATCCTTCAATGTTAAGTCACTGTATTCACAGCTTGTACTTCTCCACGGGCATCAAGCAGCACAGATGTAGACTTCCTGGTGTGTCAACGCTTGAACTGACCCCCTTTTTTTTTGGTGGGTTCAGACTGGAGCGAGGCGGGAGGACGGGGGAGCAGAATAACAGAGGGTTTTGTCCTCAGAGCTGTAGTGTGAGAGAGGACAATACAAGTTGTTGATAACACGACGATGTGTGCCAGCAACTGAGCAGCAAGGATGTAGTGATTCATCTATTTGTGCAATGTGATGGAGATAAAAGCAACGATACAAAGTGCACTGCATGGCGAACATGTTGCCTTCATGTATCTGCATGCATGTATTTTATATACCGTGCAAGCTTCTGGTGTCCTGCATGTTTCAGTTCACATCAACATCCCTCATTAGCATCTGTGCTGCACGTTTTAAGCAACGACAGTATAAAGAATGAAAGACACATGGCTTGGCACCCTCAGGTTTCTGAAGCTCATTCTTCTTCTTCTAATCTAAAATTTGACAAAGAAGAAGAAAAGTCTCATTCTGAAGTAACAAAAATGCTACAGTTCTTATTTTCACTGATGGAAACAAACTTATTCATAGTGCACTGGCCCGTTTTCCTCTCTTCTGGCGTTTCACTGCATGAGCAAAGGTGAGTGCACCTTTGACCAGAATGTCCAATATTTCCAGTGATGGGAGAAGAAAAGTGGGAAGTCTTATAAGATCTTCTCTGGTAAAAGAGCTCAAGGTAAAAAACAGCATTAACACACAAAACAATACAAAACAACACGCACCAACACACCAAGGCAGCCAGCCGCGGAGCCTTTCCTAGAAATAAAATTTAAAAAATATGAATTAAAAAAATAAATCTTCCTTATGAGTCTGATGCTGGGGTTTCTGCCATACTCTTTCATCTTACACACACTTTTTGTGTGCGTGTGTGTGTGGTTGTATTTCAGGCCTATATGTTTAAAAACTGGTGTGTGCACAAAGGAAATCCTTTAAATCAAGTGCGGCACAGTAGCAGCAGTCATGGTTGGTGCATATCTTTCAGAATTATATTTCTCTGAATGCTTCTAAATGTCATATATATATCCTGTACATTATAATTTATTTATCCTGTTTACATGTAGTGTGCTGTGCACAGATATGTATACTGTCATATCCACCTACCTCATGACATAACACAACTGGATGTAGAAACCATATTTATTCCATCATCTGCACCATTACACCATGTTACTATTAAATGTCTATAGATAGATACACATGTCTATATTTATGCACATATATATATCTTTTAAATATGTATATAGTTATTTTTATGTTTTTATGTTTATGTTTGTGCCTACCTGTCATGTCCCTTGTCTTTTAAACTGTCCTTATGTCTATACCTGTGTGTACAATTGAGAGCACAGTGAACCGGAGTCAAATTCCTCGTGTGTGTACACACTCCTGGCCAATAAAGCGATTCTGATTCTGATTATATTCAGATTTTAGGGTGACTTTACAACAGATTAAATACATGACGTGCAGAAATATGTGCAGGCTAACAACCTTCACAGACACATGAGAACTGTGCATCCAACAGTCAATAGCTGTCCTTTTTTTAAATTGTTTTTATAGGTGTTTCTATCTGCTTTGTGTAGCAGAGTTAGTGCATTGATTGGGTGGTTTCAGAGAGTTACAAGGGTCTGTAAACGCAATGAAAACAATTGGCTACAGCAATTTATTGATATTACAAAATGTAATTTTTACTTTTGAATACTTGAGTACAAAGGATGTATTGAATATATACATGATATATGTGTACACATACAAATCATAAGTCAAATCAGCGCTAAATTTGGCTGAATTATGAAAGGTATAAGGGTAACATGAAGAGCCGGCTTTTCTTGGAGTCAAATGATCTGACTCCCTAAAAAGAACCGAACTTCCCATCACTAGTGCAGACATGCTAAATATGCATCACCTGTGGTTTATATTATATATATATATATATATATTTTGTTTTTATATTTTCTTTAGATGATTAACACTGTTCAGTGCTGTATATATATATTTGTTGTGGGAAAAAAAGTGTAGTCCTTGAGTAAAGAGGAGGGGCGAGAGAGCATGCGGACCTATTGAGAGAGAGAGAGGCGGTTCAGCCCCCGCTATGGACTGAGCGGCAGCAGCGAGCGGTGGCTTTAGGGGAGTAACGTTAGCGCTATAGACCACTGTGGTGTTGTGCAGGAACAGGCACGACGTAGCTAGAGAAAAACCGCCAGCGGAACAAATGAAAACCACTCGTTCATTTGGATTAATTCAATCGAAGCGAGACGCTCTTTAAAAAAAGGGGGAATTGGACCGACTGTGCCGAGGAGGATTGGGACGATAACACCGCCGAATGCTCTCCGTTGCCCCACCGCTAAGGTTAGTTAGCTTCCATAGCTTGGCTTGGCTTGGCTTGGCTGTCCGTTGGTGTGTGTGTGTGTGTGTGTAGAGGAGGTGGTGGAGGAGGAGGAGGTGGAGGGAGGGAGGGGAGGTCTGTCTGTTCTTGTTGTTGGCCGACGGGGTCCGGCTATTCTTTGGAGCACACATAGCCGTATTGACCTTTTTTATTTCGAGGTTAATGTTACAGCTAACGTGATAGAAATGTAACCTGTAGAGAGCTGGCTCGGTTAGCTGGTTACTCACACCACCAACCACCACACTGCTTAGTTAGCTGGCTGTCGGCTGCTAGTTAATTATTTTAATAAATCAGGAACACGTGCTACATGGCTAGGCTAGGCTAGGTAGCAGCTAACGGCGCTAGCCACCTAAGCTAGCTGTCAGAGCTTATTCTAGCTGAATTAACGCGACATTAATGTTCCTCAAATGAACACACAACTCCTCACACACTACTACACACATCAGCTGTTTGTTAATGATGTCAACCTGCTCACAGGGGAGCGTTAATAATAACACATATCGTGCTATGTGTGGCTAACTACGTTAGCACGCTAACTTGGCTACGTTACGAAGTAAACAATGATAGCTAGTCTTAAACGTTAGCCGGCAACTCGTTGCTTTGTTTGTTGCCAGGTTGATGATACGCTGCGATTTGTTTATTTGTGTGTGTGTGTGTGTGTGTGTGCGTGTGTGTGTGTGTGTGTTTTGTGTTTGTGTGTGTATGTGTGTGTGTGTGTGTGACTGACACAAGTCAATGGGAGCGTTAGATGAGTTAGCGTTAATGGACGGTTGCTCCTCTAACTGTTAATTTAGAGTTTAAATGTTGGTTTTATTGCTCAAGTTTAACCTCCCATCTGTAGGTAGTTAGCTTTAAGAGTCACAGTCATAGTTATCCACTTGTAACCGAGTCTTATTGTTAAGTTGGAGTCTCATTTGTAAACTTTTAAACAGCACTGGTGTCATCACTCCTGTAAACAGAACAGGCTCGTATTGTTGTGGAAAGCTGCAGGATGTCTGCTCAATCTCTACGACCACTAACACGATAAGCAACCAGACACATTCAGCTGTCGAGCTGTCACAAATGTGGCTTCACTGACTTTTATTTACACGTCTAATAATGTATCAACAGCCACAGTTTAGATTATTATGAAACTGCAAAATAAACAGTACTGCTTCCTTGTTGTTTTTTTTTAGATTTTGCTGCAAGAAATGAGTTTTATTTCTTAGATTAGAGTCAAAGACGCTGAGGTGTGTGTACATGTATCATGCCAAGGAATAGTGAATAATATTTAATGTTTAGGTGTTGATAGATAGATGAATACTTTATTAATCCACAGGGAAATTCAGGCGTCCAGTAGCAGCATGAGACAGTAAACATGCATTAAAATTGGACGTAAATTAAACCTGTGCAAAGATACAAATAGGAAACTATAGAAAAAATCAAAAATGTAAATATATTTTTATAGAAATATGAAAATGGACATTAAAAACTCTGTAAGTTAGATTGTAGAAAATGAATAAAAGTCACAGCATTGTACAGAATTAGTGCAAATTAAATCATGATTTATGGTGCAGAATGTCCAGGAAACGGCGCAACTATTGTCGATTTGTGTCCTGTCTTTTGTTTGTTTGTAATTTAAATAGTTTTATGTCTGTATAAACGTATAAAGCATCCGTTAAACTAGAACCAAAGATGTTGGTCTGTTTGTTACTTGTATGATGATAATGTTTGGGTGTTTATTAACTCCTTTTTTGATCCAGAGGGAATTTCATGCATCCAGTAGCAGCATGAGACTGTAAACATGCATTAAGATTAGACATAAAGATAAATTTGAAGACAAATTAAACCTGTGCAAAGATACAAATAGAAAACTATTTTAAAAAAAATCAAAAATAGAATTCTTTTTAACAAGAAATATACATAAATACTATATGCAATCAAGTTAGACTGCAGAAAATGAATGAAAGTCACAGTGTTGTGCAGAATTTGTGCAAAATGTTCAGAAAACGACGCAAAAAAATGTGCGAAATTGACGTTTTTTTGTCGTGTTTTGTTTGTTTGTAACAATTTAAATAGTTTTATTCCCATTCAAACATGTAAAACTTCAGTTAAATCAGATTAAATAATGCTGGGCTGCATGTTGCATGCATCATTCAAAAGAATAGTAGTCTATATTAATAGAATATTTAATGTTTGGGTGTTGATCAGTCTCCTTTTGTCTGGCTGTGACATCCTCCGTTATCTTCACCGAGCCCTCGTTGATCTGTAATCAATCAATCGAAGCCTGCTGTCAGATTTGTGTTGCTAAAGTTAACTCTGTGCTTAGGTACACACTCGTGTGTGTTTTCCCTTGTTGAACTGTCCTTTTTTTTGATTATGTAAGCCAGGGTTTCCCCCAGGAAATGGTTTAGCCGATGCGGTAAGCCATGATCTTAAAGCGTCGTCACATCTGCTGATCCACTTAGTAGTTGATGACCTATAAACAAGAGCCGCACTCATTAAACATATAAAACATTAGCAGTTTGGAAACGTGAAACCTGCACACTCCTTTTTTAAAAGTTTCATTTCATAAAAGCGCAGCCGAGTGTTTCAGGTGACGCCGCGAGGAAACCCTGCAGCCGTGTTACTTCCTGTTGCTGCTACACAATTAAAGCCTTCCATCAGCCAACTATCATAATCTGCTTATTGTGGAGCAGTTACAAATTCCTGAAGCCTTAGGCAATAACATGAGCTACTGCTACTCCCTCACAGTGTCACATGCAGAAAATCTGGAGATCTGGCGTTTTAGTTTGGCGTAGCACCACGGCGTCATTGTTTATGTGCTGATGTAAGTCAATGTTTGGTGTCTTTTAGCTCTTTTTTTTGGTGTCCTGAGGCAAATATCTGTCTCTTTAGCTGCATTTGTACCAAACTTCAATACTTTTACTGCTTTTATAATTAATGCCTTGTTATTCGGTACCGAATTGGCAAATCTGATTGGCGCCAGTGAGCCAATAAGCTCACAGCATGGTAGCAACATCTAATAAAGCTTGTGATTGGCTGTGGAACGTCACACGCTAACTTTGTGCTGCTAACCTGTATCTACTTGTCGGTGTGTCAGTTAACCACGTCACAGACGGCCTGGTGCATCTTCTCTTCGTCTCCATGGTGATGGTTAACCTGTAGGAGAGCGTTTCTGATGTGGTGTCAGGTAAACGTTAAGAAATACACCTGAAGTCCACGCTGAGGATGATTGTCAGACGTGGACGAGCTGCTCTTTAACACAGAAAATCTCAATCTTACTCTCATCTTAGTCCAGTTATCCAGGTTGAGTAACAGCAGTATAAAAACAGCTTGTCCAGCAGTATAAAAACAGCTTCCTCCTCTGTTTGGTGCCGAGCAGGTAGTGTAAACTGTGTTTTTACATGTTTTGAACAGACAACAGCGAGCAGAAGCGACACTCTGAGCAGTAAAGGTGAACCGAACAGCGATTTTTAGTGTTTGACAGCTAAACAACGAGCTGAAACTCGCCGTAAAGCTTCATAAATCAGAGCGGAGCGGCAGATTCAGGTGATAACTCTCTGCAGGTTCATCACTTTATCATAAAAATGTTGATTATAGTTGTTTTAATGGTGACGCTTCCCTGATGAAGACACCGAGACAGAACCGGATAGGACTTTGCCACCGTTGCTGTCATTAAAGATTAGTATCACACATCAGAAATAACATTTACTCGTCAGGTTGATGACTCCTCAGCTGCATCATATTTACTGTCATGGTCTTGGTGCTGCGTACACAGACTTTCCCTGAATAAGTGACAGAAAATAAATGAAATGATGATTTTAAATATGTGACCTAAGAGACCAAATATTTGCCCCAGAGTCTGGGTGCTTCAACGGTTTGTGTAGTTTGTGGTGTGGACACGTCGTCATGATGTTTTCAGGTATTGTGCCTGGAGACAATTGGTGTGTCTGACCAGAAAGTCCAGAAACAAAGTCTGCTAATGATCCATGATGTTGAGACACTGCTGACTTGAGTACAGCGTCAGCTGAGCGGTGTGTGTGTGTGTGTGGTTTGTAAAGAGTTAAAGCAGCGTGAGGAGATATCTCTCCCTTTTCAAAAGGGTAATGGGGGCAAAGATAATCCCGTGCTCAGCGTGGAGCCTCAGGGAGACCGTTTCACTGCTAGTTCAATTTCTGCTCTGTATTATGAAACACAACACAGTTATGAAACTGGAAAGAGGAGAGAGAGTTCTCGCTGGGTTTTTTTTATTGTCTGTGAAAGATGAATCCTCACACTGAATTCTTGTGGGAAGAAAAATCATGTTGCATCATCCGTGAATCACAAAAGATTTCCACTAAAATTCACAAAGCGTGTTCCAACGTATAAACGTCACCCCTCAGGGCTGGAACCAGAGGTCACTGTATGTCGTCATTTTAATTATTTAATCCTAACGAGAAGCCTTAATTATCACGATAACGTTTAATTTACCAAACTCACGTCACACATTTGTTAGAGCACAGAGAGAAAAAGATTAACTTTGACACTTTTCATGCAGCGGATGATTTTTACCTCCTCGCCTCCCCTGCTGATGAACAATATCAGGATTATATAATATATAATATATAGCTCGGCTACGTGGCGATATAGCCGACAAATGTGATGCATGTTGGGGGAAAGACTATGAAGACGGTCACCCCCAGGGTTTACTACACGTGATTATTGACAGAATGACGGACGACCTTCAGATTTTTTTGGTCCATGGCCGAGAATATCCAGTAGTATCAACACGACGCATTATTGGAGTTAACTATCATTTTAAGAACCCAGTGCTCTGTCATTTAATCCAATTATTAATCTCACAGTTTGGGATTCAGCGATGAACCAGTTTTAAACGTCATGGTTTTGTAACTGCAAAGACTCTGCTACACCGAGTGTTTCTGTCACCTTCAGTCAACAAAGTTGCGGTGAGTTAAGAGTCGGTCTTAGCAGAAGCAAAGAAGACAAAGCAGCGCTGCACCTTTTTTCTAAATTAAATTAAAGCTCGCCAAAATGGTGTTTAATCCACTTTAAAGGCAGAACGCCCGAATAAGAGATAAAACTGCAAAAACAAACAAAATGCTCACGTTGCTCATTTTTATACGTCCACAGTGTAGCATGTGAAATAAATCAATGCATTATAATTCTGATTTTCAAAGACTAAAATCACACCCTCAAAACCTGTAATCGTTGTATCCTTTGTCACAATCAGAATAATTGAAGTCTATTTTCTAGAGACCGTTTCTAGATCAGTCTCTTCTTTAAAAAACACATTGTACAAAACACGTCGATCTTTATTATTAAAAATGATCAGCAAGTCGTGAAAAGACGATCATAAAAACAAGAATGTGGCTCAAGCAGCATCGCCGCTACTAGTTTATATAACCGCTGTTATGCTAACAGATTGTTATGATATTTATGAATGGAACGACACATAAATACTCGGTGTGCGTCTTTGTTTTCTACCTGACATCAGACCTCAACCTGGATGTTAATTAAACGGCTGGATTTGACTTTAAATCATAAATCAACATCTCCCTCAGCCTTGTAATCTGCACACATAATCCACACCCGAGCGTTCAAAGGTGAGCTTCCTTAATGAGCATCTCACACCGCGTATCCAACTTAAATTTATAACTTATATTTGTGCCGGTGAAAGAACGATTACAGGGAAACGACACGACGTTCGGTATGTTGCGGCGTACTTTATGAACCCTTAAGTTAACACGCAGAAACCAAAGAGGGAAATATGAAGCAGTCACCGTGAAACTGCCTCCCAGGCGCATTCCCTCCTCCCGCCCAGTTTCCCTCTCGCTGAATGAGTAACAGCAGCTGTCTAGCATTTCTCGCTTGCTAGTGGACTGCACCTGGTAGGTTTCGTGTGTGGAGAATGTTATCCTTGAGTCAGTGTGGTAAGAATATTATGATCAGGCACAGCTGGTGTGTTGCAGTGCCTCAGATTACTCATAATCAGAGTGCCATTGAGCCGGACACAGTGCCACCTCAGATCCAGTGGCTGCGTCGGTTTTCTGGATTTGCCAAATGGGGAAAAAAACCACAGGAAAGTAGCTGTTAGTCTCATGATTTTAATGCACTTTCATATTTAGGTTGCAGCCATCAAAGGGAGCGGGGGTTGGGTGTGTCGGGGCTGCAGGCCTTAAAGGGGTTAATGGGGTCCGGAGGTCAGACTGATCCTGCGTCTGTCGCTCTGCAGAGCTCAAAAGGCTCGAAGGATTTATCTGTCCGTCAAGGAATTTGTGAGGCTGCTCACGATAATTAAATTCAAAGTCAGATCACAGTCACGCTTCTCTTTTTTAAACTAATTGCAGCATTTTTCTGCAAAAAGTCCAATTCAAATCTAAAATAAAATCCATCCTCGACCTCGACAAACCAACATGAATATAACCGTGTGATGGTTTAGTTTGTTCCCCATGAAATTAGTCTTGTACACAGAAGTTTTAATCCAATATTAAGTACGACGTGGTGCCTCGGTATCGAGATAGTTTATTGTTAAAAGCAGCTAATGTGTCATGTCATAATTAACTATTCTACTCCATACATCTTACTACCAATGACTTAGTCACACGAGAAGACAGTTTAAATGGTAAATAAATAAATGTTCTTTATGTGAATGAGGTATAATTGGGTACATCCAGACACAATCCAACACAGTTGTGTCCATTCATTTGAGAGGAGGTCGTCTGTTTTGTCCACCAACAAACGCAGCGACCTGCGGCGGAGAAGTTGAGCTGGATCTAACTTTTGTTAAAACGCAGCCCGCCAATCAGACGCTCGGACCGGTCAAACCTCAACACAGTCGGACTGAAATGTCTAAATCTAAACTCTCTGATACTCGACCTGTTTATTTCACGAAGCAGCTTCTAAATCTGAGTCTGACTCGAGAGAGTCTAATTTGTTTAATTTGGTTTGCGTCCGATGGTTGAGTGACGTAGGCAGTGAATGAGAGTGAGCGAGCGCCGGCCTCGATAAAGTCGTTAATCCTGTATGAATGTACCCTAACCTGTCATACACCTGTAAACTGAGACGACCGCCATCGATCTCCGGTTATTATGTTGAACGCTGGCTGGTTTCACTCTTAACTGTGACTTTAAACGGTTTAATGATGGCATAACTTGGAATAAGTTGATCATTGAAACAGTATGAGCAGGCTTGAAGCTCATGGCTCGTTGTTTGTTGCATATTCTGAATATTTATCCTCCTACAGGACACGTATGATGTGTTATGGTTATCTGTGAGTTCTGTAAATGTTTGCATCTCTCTTTTTTCTTGCCACGTTGTAATAAAACACAACATTTAGACTACCACTATCCCATTAGCCTTCTGGATGTTTGGATGTTCTGCCAGCTCTTGTTATCAAGCTGCACTTACAGTGTAATTTTGTGATAGAGGCGCGCACTGATACCTGAAGCTGTGCCAGCTGATGTGGCGATAACTGTGTGAACCTGCTACCTGTACGCTCCTGTGTGCTCCTGTGTTTTTGTTTTTGGCTGACCCTTGTCGCTCAGGCGGGTAAAGTTAGTTTCTCGTTTGACTTTTCTTCTTCCTCTTCTTTGGAAACGTCAGGTAGTCCCTCGTAAATATTGTTGCCTCTGCAAACCTACGATTACACAACACCCTCGAGCTTGCACCACTTATGACCTATTTAAATAGTCAATGAGCTGTTGGTTACATCACCTGTCTGTCCAATCAGAAACTCTGCTGTAATCTCATTTTGTCGTAACGTTTTCCACGTTTCTCGTGTTTGTGTTAGGACGTGTTCTTGAACGAGCATTACCGCTTTCATCATTTACATTTTTATTGCCGCGCTTCACTGGAATTTGACCAAACAGTCAGTTACTTCATCAAACAGGGTTGCATAACACAAAAGTTTAAATGCAAATTAACTCAGATGCAGTCAGAGCGTTTGAGGACGTTTTATTTATTTGTCGTATTTCAATTTACATCGGCAATCAATAAATCTAATCCTGTGAGCTCATCCAATCATTTAACTCAGCCTGAATGATGGAAATGTGTTTTGGAGGCCTGAAAAGTTGGATAATCTCAAAACGTGTCTGTATCCTGCTAGTTTTTGCGACGTTAAGACGGCAGAACACGATCAAACCTTGATATTTAAGCTCCTTATCCTACTTATTTATTAATAAACCAAAGAAAATAATCGATTTAATACAACAAGACTGTTGAGTTATGAGTTACTTGCAGCCTTTTTATTGTGCTGATCTGGAAATTCATATTTAAAAGCCTCATATATTGCTTGTTGTTGTTTTTGTGTGTTGTTAGAAATTAATTAAAAGTTAAAGTCATTTATTATTCATGAGCTTTTTCTATTTTTATTTCCTGGCTATGAAACAGAGTTGATATTAAATCAGGCTGTATGGAAGAGATTGAAGCTTCATTCATCACGTTTGTTTGTGTTTAAACCAAGCGGCAAGTTCCCCAAACGTCCACTTGAGGCTGGCTCCAGAAGTGAGTCAGTCTCCATAAGTCCCCATGTTAAAATGTCCAACTTCACAGCAGAAACAAACATGTTTACAGCCTGGTACATATCCTCTCATCTAACTCGCATCACGAAAGCAAAGAAGCGTGTAAACATGTTTATTTCTGCTGTGAAGTTGGACATTTGAACATGGGGACTTATGGAGACTGACTCACTTCTGGAGCCAGCCTCAAGTGGACGTTTGAGGAACTGCACTTCCTGTGTTGGCTTCACTTCACAGCCACAGGAGGAGGTTGCCGCTTGAATGACGTTGTATCCGCCACGCCTCGTCCTTTTTTAATCCGATGAATCACTTTACTCAAATCGAGGATTTGTTTTCTCTTCTTTGATGATGCGGGCGATGACGTCATAAAATATGATGACAGACGCCCGAGGCTTCGTTTCAAAAACCTCAATAGAAGCTTTGGATGTAAAGACGCCGGGTGCAGCCCTGCTATTAAAACCAGCCACCCATATTTAAAGGCACCAAACGAGAGGCAGACAGCGGATTAGCAGAGATTAGAAATGGCTCTGTGGTAAATTATTCACTTGACTCTGTTACGTAACACAGATGACAGGACATTACTCTTGTTTGTGTGTAGGCTCCAGCTGTGGGTAGCGTTTATATTTATCTCTCTGATTAGCCTACCGTTCCTAGCAGGAATGTGTGTTACAGCATAGTTTGTTTTTCACATTCTGGAGAGCGTATCGGCGAGGGCAGCCAAGGGCGCTCACGCCGCGAGGGTTGATGATCTTACTGTGGAAATTTGAGCGTCATGTATCGGTGAAAGGTATGAAGGCTTAAGTGGAGAGTGTAATTACAGGTTTATGATGGCGCTCTTGTCCCGACATGTGCGAGCTTGGATCCGTGACAGTGCAGTTCGGAGTAAATTAGTCCACAGAGAGCATCAAAACATCAAACTGCTGCTGTGACGTTCAGGCTGTGATGTTTGGATCGAGTGATCTGATTGGTCAACTAGACATTCAGACACATGACAGCACACCTGACTTATCACTAAAAATATTACTCCACATTGTCACATCCTGATAGTATGTAACGTAAATAAATATGAGCGGCAAAAGTCAACTTTAATATCGTAATAATCTGAATTTCTTTAATGAATATTCTGGATTTTATGACCACCTCGTTAATACAGGTGTGTATCTCGTTAAATAAAGGTGTGTATCTCGTTTGTCGGCGCTCAAAGTGGGCGCAGAGAAAATGTTGTTTTTAAAAGACTAAAGGTCGACTAATCTGGATTGAAGCTGAATATTTCATCAGATAAAAACATGTTGTGATCTTTGTTCAGCACATTCACACAGTAGATCTTCGTCACTACAAGACTGAACTAGCAAGGCAGTTTAATGTTTATTTCTCTGGTATTTATTCAGTTTGGGAAACTCCACAAATGTTAGTCGGCTGGGACTAGAAATCGTCTCTGTTGCTAGATCGTTACAAAGACTCGGACTACTTCCTGGAATAATAAACTGGGTTAATTACTTATAAGAGTGCACTGCCGTGACTGATTTCCAGGTATTAGTCAGGCCCCGTGTGCAAAAAATGTTTATGTTGAGACCAAAATGCCCCAAAATAGAAAAACATTTTGATTTTATGTTTGATTTATGTTGGTAATTGTTGTTTAATCACAATATTACATTAGAGAAGACTGCATCACTGCCGTGCCAACGACAATAAAGCACACCCTCTCGTGTAATATCGCTTAATTCAGAACGTTGTGTATCAAATCAGGTGGGATGTTTTGGTTGCTGTGTTGTCTGTGCAAATAACACCAGCATGTATGGGCATTAGTGTTTGGCAGTACGTGCTCGCACACACACACTCAAAGCCTCTCATGCATAAATGGAAGCTCTGTGCGAACTGCCTGTCATGAGGGGCAAACAGAGGCACTCGGATTGCATGCGGACATACAGAAGAACATTTCAAAGCTCTTGAATAATTAAGTAGCAGCGAGGAAGTAGGTCAGTCCAGCAGACAAGTGCACTTCTCAGTTTTATTTCCTGCTCCTCGCTCGGCATGGAGGAGCTGAATGTCAGGTGGGCTTTAAGAAACAGAGCCAGCGCAGAATAAGGAGGGATTTGTAAGCTGAGACCTTGTACATCACGGCCATGCTGTCACATTGTGTCCCGCTGAGCTGAGCTGAGTCAGTGATGAACAAATAATCATTCAACCTGAATCAGAGTTTGATTGTTCGTCTTCATGTACCTTTCTTTGCTCGGGGGTGTAATTTAATCTTAAACCACAAGTGAAGGTTTGTTCAAGGAGTTATTTAACGGCTGTCGACTGAGGGATGCACAAGTTTTCACACACCAAGATACTAAAGATTTGAATTCTATGTCTAAATTTGATCAAACTAGCTTTCAGTCTTGAGCTTTTGTAATTAAAATAAAGATCAATGATCCTCAGAGTAGCTCAGTTTTTGCAGGTGAGCTGTTCTTCACTTTGTTCCTCGTCGTATTGTTACAATAAAAGTCGCGATAGTGCCCTTTCTGAGTCGGGTGGAAGCTTCTCCATTAGTTCCCTGGTTAGCTTCTGCAACCAATCGCATTTCCTCCCACTCCGGGGTTGAAACGTACGAGTTAGTTCCCCGTGTTGCCAAAATATTTAAATTTCATTTGACACACCTCGTGAACTGTGTTCTTTGTCCCGTTTGCTTCCAGTTTCATGAAAGCCGTACGTACGGCAGCTTTTCAAGGCAGCGGTTATTTTGTAGCTCAAACGTAGACGAGATTCTCGTGCACGGCAGCCGTATTTGTAGTTCTGTAATGTTTGATTTTATCTGGCGATATATATTCACTATTGGCCGATTGATCTCTAATATTGGTGTCATAATCGGCTCCAAAAATCCAGTATTGGTTTGGCTCTTTATTTGTGAGTGCATGAAACCAATGATGGTCGAATACAAATACGTATCATGACCTTAAAATTGATTTGTGGCACACACCAAACTTCTCTAATGCCGGGATGTGAGACGTTTCAGTGTTTTTCATCATTTGGACGACACTTTGTGTTAGTGTAGAAGGACTCAGACCAGCTTAGACAAAACAAAGAGCTCGTACCTAACAACAGAGGATGGACCACCTCTGTCACATGGACGTGGTTTGGGTTTGAAAACTGGGACCAGAAAACCAGACCATGGTTACCATAACAAAGACTGAACATGTAATCAGAAACAGGCCTTTCCATGTGGTCATTTCATAAACTATTCATTGAATTTACAGAAAATGTGTTATGTATTATGTGGATATGAAATGACCGATATCAAGAGAAGAGACGGGGGCTACAGGTTCGTGTAGGCATCATGTTGCGATGCACAGACAGTTTAAATCAGACGAAGGATGACGTCAAATTCTTTAGGTTACAACTTTCCATCAAATATTTACTCAGCCATCTAAACAAAAGTGGAGAGCGAGCGAGCACTGTGTGAAGTGCAGTGTGTGTGAAGGCCAGCGGGGATGGAGGAGGGTGGAGGCGGCTGTGGTGGCGGTGGTGGAGGAGGGGGAGAGCCTTATGTAATTTCACACAGTGTCGCTGAGGCGGCCGGCAGCAGGGGAACAGGCAGGAAATCCAATAGCTGCTCTGCCGTCCAGCATGGATACAGCTGGACGATCACATCTGGACGTACAGAGCGGCCAATCACTGGCTCCATTCATCTCTCTCCTCTTCCTGTATCCTCTCTGTCACACACACACTTTTGTGAAGGATATAATCGGCTGTGAAACAGGAATATGGCGTGATTTATGCTGCACGTTCAATTTATTTTAAAACCCGATGTGAGCACGCAAGTAGATCGTATGCGCTTGTTTTTAGGGTTAAAATTGTCGCTTATTTCCTCCTTTCAGACTTCTTTTGGTCTATTTTTGTTGAGGACATCACACACCTGACTGTTATTATTATATATTCATGCCATCCACCCAGTTTATCTGCTATAGCAGCACATACATCCAGTCTCTCTCTCTCTCTCTCCCTGTAACACACCTTCAACCAATCTGTCATATGAAATAAAGAAATAGAAAAGTGTGTGTCACAGCTCAGTTGCCCTCCTCTCTTTCGGTGCGTTTGTTTCGTAGTCCTGGTCATTCGGTGTGCGCAGCCCGCCGTGCTGTTAAGCTGTGTCTCGTTGTGTTGCAGCGATGCGGCTAAAGAAAATACACAGATTCAACTGATGAAATGAGATTTGACCGAGGGCGTCTCCATCGTTTTTTTGATTTTATTTTGAATGATTGACTTTCACCGCCGCTTTGTGCTTCAAGGCTGTGTTATTGTCGTGATACAGAAAACCTTGAGTGTGTTTATGAAGGATGGATCTGTTCAAATCCTCTGTTTCTGTCCCCACAAGTGAAACTAAAACATCCAAATGTACAACTGCAAAGAGGAGGAGACAGTTTATATCGAGTAATGCATAAAACTTCAAAGTTTTATACGACAAATCCTCCATTCTCATCATCTTTAGTGATAAATACTGAGCTAAAGTCTGAGCTCTGTGATTGGCTGAGAGGGAAGAAGCACAACAGGTTTGAGTGTTGGCGATACGACCTAAAAATGATATTTGAGCAGCATAAACTGTTTTTATTGAACATTTCACACATACTTATGGACAAAGACAACAAGGGTGCTGTCATTCTCCACGCTGTCCTGTCACTCTTCAGCTGTGTCTATACAAAAAAGGTCAAAAATAACTTTAAATTAAATAAATTTAAGATGACTCTGCACTTTAAAGGTTTCCACACATCTTCGAATGCTCCTGTCTTTCCTCTGGTTGTGTAAGTCTCTCCAATACAAAACAAGATGTCATCTCCTTCATCCACACGTATCGAGGGTACGTCCATTGTTCTCATAAAGCGATCATCCTCCAAAGTCAATTAAAGTTGACTAATTAGGACCAACAAGTACACATGATGAGGTACCTTCACCCAAACACTCTCAGATACAGTCACATCAACTGCTTTCAGTGTTTTTGGGGACATCAGGGGACCAACGGTTTAGTTTGACGGGGTAATGCACGTCCTCGTTAAACGCTCGTACTGTAGTAACTTCATTCTCGTTAACAGATTGTTTTTTGGGGGCTTTAAAGCGCGCCCTCTCCCAACCAGCCGCCCGTTCGTCTTCTTCAATGCACGAACTGTTGTTAACGTGCTGCTGTCACATTTTAAACAAATTATGTGGCCTACTTTTGATACGTCACTCTCCAGTTGTTTGACTTATAACATGGAGTGTGATAGAGATCATGTGATGGGTATCAGACTAAAAGAAATCAATGTTTTCTGTGTTTTGTGGCTTTTATTCAGCTCAATTTCTTCCTCATTTATTGACTGCACTTTAATATGTCGACTACATTTGTTGTTGTTTGTTGTGCTGTGCTTTAACATCGTTTACCACTCAACACTATACTTCTATTTTCAGTTTCACTCGTATTGTTTTTCGCCTCTCGTGTGGCTGCAGGTGTTTCCCCGGCGCTAATCATGCTGCTGTTAAAATGCGACGAGAAGTGTGCCATGCAGTCGGGTTCAGAATGAAAAGGTGTGACAGGCTGTGGTTTGGAGAGATGATTGCAGCTCTTTCCGTCAGACAAATTACAGCTGTGCTAAAGTTGACTGGCTGTTCTCGCTTTTCTCACCCCTCGGTTCCCCGACTGTCGTGTTGTGACCGCTGATTTCCTGCCTGAAAGTCGAGCAGACGTAAGGCAAAGATCGGCTCGCGGTGTCTGGATGTTCTTTCACTGTTTGGTACTAATAGCTGTGCGCTAGCCACCTGCCTGCCAGGAGCTGCACTATATATCAAGCTGGCACACACAGGCAATAATTATATCACCTGCTGCCTTTTATAGCTTCTCTCTGTCTGCTAACAGTTTCTTTTACTTCTCTCTTAGTTTTGCAGTAATGGTTGGCGGTTATGTTCAGTTTGTCAGTAAAATATCTCACATCGTGGCCTCTGCACTACATCGATCTTGTGTTGTCTTCCCCTTTGTTACTGTCAGTATGACGGTCTACCAGGAAAAGAGCGTTCTGCCCCGTCAGCATTGTCTTGGGTATTACTGCTCGCAGTGTAAAGGGCGTTGTACTAAGGTTTGGCAGATCTATGACTGTTTTTCCTGCTGCTGTCCAACCGTTAATTTAAAGGTGTTTGCAGTCACCTTCCCATTTTTTTTCACTGGCTGCTGTACTGCGGCTTCCTCCTCTTCGCTTTGCTGCGTTTGGATTAGTTTAACTCTTTCAGGGCAAGAGGTGTGAGGTTTTATTACACCAAAAGTCAAGATAAAGGGTTGGCTCAGATTTTGTGGGGTTAGCACCGAAGCTAAGCAATGCATTGTTGAGGACTGAGACAACAACAAAATTCAAAGTGTACGCTACATTTAGCACATTTCAACGCGTTACTTCGCCACGTTCTGATGGGAATCTGAAGCGTTTATATCGATCGAACCAGACTCCTTTTGACAAAAACGGTCAAGGCTAACCTGGTAGGGTTTGAAGTTGCAGGGAGAACGGACCAAAACAGCATTGTGGTCGCAACATGACAAAGTGGGGTTTCGGCATAATGTTACCTCGCTAAACACACGGGGGTTGGCGGTCTTCCGTTGCCTCGATGGGTTCATTTATTTGTGTTTTGTGTGACTCTGGTGTTAACACGTAGTTGCTGTGGATCGACGCAGTGGTGAAACAGCAACTCGACTACTGTTTTTGTCAAAGGAGTCTGGTTGCTTTGGAGAGTTTCCCCCGCTGTAAAAGGGCTGTCCGACGGTAAAATAAACCGTACACTTAGACTAATTGTTCCTTTTTTTTGTGGGCCTTTTGTAGCCTCTGTCCACAGCAGTACATGCCTTACTCCGTTAAGAGAAAGGACAGTTAATCTTAGTGGTCGAGAACATAATAATAATAATAATTTTAAATTTGAAAAAAGTATGAGGCCACGTGGAAAAGGTTGAAGTGTTTCTCTGCTGTGAGGAAACTCTGCTTACACACACATTGACCTTATTTCGATCTATTCTCTCTTCAAAGCAACCAGACCTCTTTGACAAAAACTGTAATGTTGCCTCACAGCACTGATGAGTTGCTGGTTCACCGCTCACCTCTATTAATCAGTTTTGGATCCAAAGAAGTAGCTGCAGATCAGGGCAGTGGTATATCAGAAACTTGTGAGTGCTACTACTGTTTTTGTCAAAGGAGTCTGGTTGATTTAGAGATAGTGATACAAACAGTTTCCTGCTGGAAAGGGCTGAAAATATTCTAAAGCGCACACTTGGACTAATATTGTTCCTTTTTTGTGGACCTTGCTGGCTTTGCATGGTACCCTGGTTAATCTTAGTGATCGAGAACTCCATAGATAATTTTAGAGAAACAATAAAAACGTGAGGCCACATGGAAAAGGTTGAAGAGTTTCTCTGCTGTGAGGAAACAGTGCTTACCACACACATTGACCTTGTTTCTGCACCCTGACCTTAAAAAACCTCTCGGGGCCCCAATTTCTGAAGCTTCAGCGGATTAATTGCGAGAGCTTTGTTTCCACGTTAAATTTGGTTGGATGGTGGAGGGAGGGTGGAGGGGAGTACAAAGTCCATACATTATTTGTCCCGATCTCATAACGTGAACCGGACCACCCATGCTGTAAAGTAAAAAAAAAAAAAAAAAATCAGCGTTTGCATGCATGTGCAGTGTTTGTGAGCGGTCCAGTATCAAGGCTGAGCGAGAAGCCTCCTTGTCCCAGGGCCCTTCAGTAATGAGGCTGCAGGGAGATAAATCCTTATGAGACCTGACAGGGTGCCACATTCCTAGGCTGAGAGTCCTAGCAGCCCCCCTCCACCCTCCACCACCACCACCACCACCCTCACCACCCTCACCCTCCTCCCCTCCATGAGCTCAGCTCTCTAGGGCTCTTCTTTATAGACCTCTGATGTCGTTCCCAGACCAAGCTTTATGCCCATTACAGTTCACTCATCTGCCTTTTCATTTGAATGGTGCCAACATCTCCTTTTTTTGGCTGTTCTAATAATTGCAGAAGTGCTTGCTGACAGCTCAGTACTCTAATGCAGTGTTTCTCAAACTGTGGTACGAGTACCACTGGTGGTACTGAAATAAATTAATTAAACGTGATTAGCTATGAGCTAAAATGTGACATTAACTTGGAAAGTGGAGGTGAAATTGCAGAACAGGAGTAACACTTTAACACCAAATCAGCTCTGGTTCTGTTCAGGATCGAACAAACAAAGAAAACTAATTTTAAAGTAATAAATGCAGTATAGCCTTTTCTAATATTACGGTAATATATTAGTACTGTTGACTTCACATTTAAGGTTGGCATTTTATTTCATATTTTACGGTGAAAAACTACCAAACCATGACAGTAACATTAAGTATTTAATGTTTAAGCATTTTAAATATTATGTATAATTAACAATCTCTAACATAAAAATACTGCTTTATTCTGTATAAATTCCCTTATAATGTTGTATAAATAAGAGTTTTGTCATAAAATATGACTGTAAAAAAAACAGTTGCTTTTACAGTAAAAAACTGTCAGCTGTGGCTGCCAGAATTTTACGGTATAACCTTTTCTAATACGGTACACCGTATTTATTACTAATCTCTTAGAATATTTCACGTTTAAGGTTGGCGTAGTTTTTATGATGAAAAACTGCCAAACCATGATGGTAAAATATTCCATTTAAATATTACGGTGTTTTACTGTACAATGAACAGTCTCTAATATAAAATACTTCAAAAATGGCATATAAATAAACGTTTTAAAGTATGTCTACGTTTTACTGTATACAGGAAATACACAGGAAGTACACAGTCATACTTAACAGCATGTTTTACGGTTTATACTGTCATGGTTTTGCAGTTTTTCCAGTGTAAAATCTACAGACATTCTTTGTGAACTGTGTGTAGCTGAACAGGGTCGACTGTATTTTAACGTCTGTCACGATGGCTGAGCCAAATATTTTGGTGGTACACGACTTAAAAACGTATTTTTCAGTAAAAATACCAGAACAGACAGATGATTACCAGTATATTATCGCGGTGACAGTCCGATCGCGTCATGCTATTAAGGCTCTTATCAAAAATATGTTCCCTGTACTCTCTTTTAAGAGCTCGACTGTCAAGCTACCAAGTCAGACTTAGACGTAGGATTTGATGAACTGTTTATGTCAGTAGAATTAGACTGTTGTTTGAAGTCAGCCTCCTGCTCGGCTCGCTCTTGGCAGGCTGGAAGCCGTCTGTGCGCTCTGTGCTAGTATTTCCACAGCCATTCCTAAAATGGAGAGGGTGGGTGGGTGGGTGGGGGGTAAGAGGATGAAATATTGGCTTGCACCGCTGAAGGCTGAGGCCCACTCTACTCTGTGCAGAAGAAGGAAAGGAAAGCACGCTAGAGTGAGAGAGGGAGAGTGAGCGAGGGAGTGAGGTGAGTGAGTTCATTCGCAGTGTTGGCAGCGAGCCACCGACTTGCCTGTGGGTGTCTGTAGCAGTGCCAGTGCATGTGTTTAGCCTCTCGTCTGGAAGGCCCCATTCGCCTCAGAGTTTATGTCAAAGCTCTCTCATTGTGTCGGCCCTCTCATCTTTGATTCAGGTTTTTTTTGTCCTCAGCAGATCTTGTGACTGCCTTCAGACTTGTTTTCGTCCTCCTCAGGGGAATCTCTCTCTCTTTCTTTCTCTCTTTGGACTGGACGCTCATCAAAGAGAGGCTTTCCAAAGCAGGGATGGCTTATCTCACCCTCTCTTTGTCTCACTGACCCCCTTTTTTTTGTTGCACATATGTGCATGCAATGTCAATAATCGTGACTTTCCCCTCATCTAGTATTACACCAGCAGCGAGCTCCACTCATGGACTTTAGCACTTCCCTTTGTGTGGTCTGTTTATCCCACCGAAAGACGAGCGCACACCGGTTTCTTGAAAATATTTGAAGCCACAGTTTAGACTAGTCTCCGGTTGGTGTGAGAATTTGAGCAGCGTCCTCTCCTGAGCCTCTTTTTACAGAGCTCCTCTGTTCCTTAAAGCCAGAGCCATGTTCAGCTGTTGGTAATAGAGCCCTGTGCGTAACTGAAATCAAGTGACACTTTGTGTTTGGGACAGTGGAGCAGGAAGGAAGGGTTAGATAGTGCCCCTCTTTGTACTCTTAGTTCCAAACTGGAGTCAGACAATGGAGACTGGGCACACTGGCACTCGACTGTAGGTTATACTTTGCCAACGACGGAGGAGCCTTGTGCTGTTATCTGGTCTCAGGTTCATAAAAAGAGCTTGTTTACTGCTGGTTGCAGAGGTTCTTATTCAAACCCTGTACAGGTTGGGACCAATATGAGGAACTATGGCTAATATTACAGTCTTTAGACCACCACTGACTGCTAGTTTCACCAAATGTTAGCCTATTTTTAGTTTCCAGTGCAAACTGTTACATTCAGACAGGATCAGGCGCCGTGAAACAATCAGAAAATAACTATCGATGCCGCGCTCGCTCTCATTCACTGCCTGTGTCACTCAACCACTGCTCAAATTAAACTTCGTGTTTCTATTTTTCAGCGTAAATTTCAGTTGGACTCAGATTTAGAAGCTGCTTCATGAAATAAACAAAGTCAGAGCACAACAGGTCGAGTATCAGAGCTTAGACAGTCTCAGTTTCAGAGACATTTCAGGCCGACTGTGGAGGTTTGACCGGTCTGAGCGTCTGATTGGCTGCTGCAGTGAATGAATGAATGACGAATGAATGGACAAACCTGTATTGGATTGTGTCCGAATGTTAAAACACAGGCCGACACAGATTTATTCCTAATAAGACGATCTTTAAATCCTGAACAGAACCGGTTCAAGAAGCAGAGCTAATTTAGTGGAAAGGTTGTACTCCTGATCCACACTTCTCTTTCTCGTAGTTCCCGTACTGTTTTTGTGAACATGACTACGTATCAGCCTGATATTAAAACAAAATGTTACAGGAAATTTAAAACTGCAATTTCATAGTTTATTTTCATTCAAATGTTGAAATATAATGTGTCTTAAAGTACCACCACAGGGAGGTTGCGTACCATAGTTTGAAAACCAGTGGAATATACCACAAGATAAACAGTATGACTCTTTAAATGTTCATTTATTTTCCAGTAAAGTACAAAAAACCTCTCAAATAGACGTAACAAACATAAAACCTACCAACACTCGTTCATCGCCAGAATTAAAAAGCCCGTGGCCTCTTTTTTTTCCTCTTTTTTTGGGATGTTGTCTTGTCGTGTTGGTGGCTTTCCCATTCAGTTAACTAAATTGCAGCTCACCTCGAGCGCTTTGCTATCTTGTCAAGATTCCGATCGGCGCCGTGTCGAGAGGCCACGTTTCTGCCACCGAAACACGAGAGACGAGACAGAGAAGAGAGACACAGAGAGAGAGCGAGGCGTCATTAGTCAGTGGCCTGTAGAATATGGCAGCAGTCCTAATTTCTTTGTTGGCAGGAGTCACGGGGACGTGAGGACTTAAGTCCACCCACTATGACTAGAGGACGGTGCAGGGACGAGCTGAGCTGACCATCATCTCAGAGATCATCAGACATGTTCCTCTTCTCTGCAGTTTGTTTCTAATCATTACCTCGATATAAACACCTCTTCCTTCAGTGTGTGTGTGTGTGTGTCCTCCAACTCGCCGTACGCATCATTCTCGGTCAATATGTGACACACTTCTTGTAGATGAGACCACTTCAGTTTGCATAACGTCATCTAGAGTTCAAATCAATCGCCTGCCTCTCAAGGCCTACATATCTATCTGTCACTGAGTTATTTATGTCGCCTGTAAAGCCCCATTAAACTCAGAGTATTTTTGGTTGTAGCTGCTTGACTTGGCCGGTGTCTGTCTGTCTGTGTGAGGACAGTGAGACCATTCAGTAAAGCAGCAGAGGAGGTCTAGGTCTTTAGTCTGGCAGGTGCAGGGCCTCGATGGAGGCGGTAGGGAGGTGATGACACTGATATCCGGAGTGGACGGAGACGCTGGAGGTGCTTACCAGATCAGATCAAATTGTCTCTGAGTGTTTTGCATAATGTCTTTTGCAGGTATGAAGCTGTGAGAGGTAACTCCAACAAGCTGTAAAACATGTCTCACAGCTCGTGTCGTCTCTCTCTCTCTCTCTCTGCAGGTCGCTGGCTAAGAGAAACAGCCGATAATGCACGGCGGCATCTGCTCCGGAGCCACACCCACTTCCTGCCTGTAGAGGAAGCGGCTGTGCCAGCATGTCCTCTCATCCCCAGTCCGTGCCGTCGGGCCGGAGGACTGTGGACACACGGCACCTGCCGAACCCCGCCACGCTACCGCTGCAGCTGCAACGGGCGCACACGGTAAGCCACCACGTTTTACAGCACCGCCTTTTTTATTTTTAGGTGAGAGTTGCTGCAGCTCTGACTCTGCACGCTGGGTGGATATTTAGTAAACATTACTCTGAACCGCTGCACAGGGGCCGACCTCGGGGTTTTTCCAGCTGACACATTCCCAGGTCACACTGTTGTGCGCACAGAGCCGCTCCCTCATTAGATGTTTGAGTTGAAAGTTCATGTTGTTGTCGTGGAGTCACATTAAGGTCTTCCATTATTTCCACCCACATCTCCTAATTATCCAGATTATGTTCCTCCATGTATCACGGACAAAGAGGGGGGCCTCCGCCGGACGCGGAGGTTCACTCGGTGACCTCCAGTGTTTGTTCTCGTACGGCAGGAGAATCGAAGGCTTTACCCCCCGCCGTCCACACAGCTGCACCTGTAGTTAATCCCACCGCTCGCTCCCTCTCGTCATCACACTCAGGAGGAGATGAGGGTTGACGGGCTATGTCCCACAAGCCCCGATTGGCAGAGGTGCAAGTTTACAGTAGCTGCACTCGTGTGAGGAACAAACCGAGAAATGAGAGCTGCAGAGAAAAGGAGTACGGCGGAGGACGGGAATGTAAAGATGCTTTTATCAGGGTCTCGAGTTGAAAGGATGAACGCAGGATATCTTGTTAACGCTGACAGCTTGTTGTTGTTTGTGTTCCAGGAAGTGGGATTGGTCGATTACCACCCTCATCATGCCAGGGACTACAGCACCCACCTGGCCCAGCCGCATCGCCGTCGACCTTCCTTACTGTCAGAGTTTCAGCCTGGGAATGAGAGGTAGGTGCACCGCGCTCATACGGTCTACAGCTGTTTATTTGTACAGTACTATTTACAGTGCAAATATCAGATTTTTAAACGCAAAGAAACACGCCTGAAGGGGTATATCAAGTATACTTTTATCTGCAAACATCTTCCTCTGCTGAGGGCTGTCGAAGACTGCAGGGCTGCAACCAACCATTATTTTCATTAGCGATTAGTCTGATCATTTTTGTGATAAATTGATTCGTGGTTTGGTTCATAAAATGTCAGAAAATGGTGAAAAATGTTGATCCCTGTCCAAGCTGACGTCCTAAAGTGTCTTGTTTTGTCCACAACCCAAATATATTCAGTTTACTGTCATCGAGGATGAAAGAAACCAAGAAATGTTCACATTTGAGGAGCTGAAATCAGAGAATCTGGACATTTTCTTCTTAAAAACGACTCCTCAATTAATAAATTATCAAAATATTTGGTGATTTATTTAAAAGTTGATTAATTGATGGGTGGTTTGGTCCATAAAATGTCAGAAAATGGTGAAAAATGTTGATCACTGGCCAAGCTGATGTCCTCAAGCGTCTTGTTTTGTCCGCAAGCCAAAGATCTTCAGTTCAGTCATAGAGGACCAAAGAAACCAGAAAATTCCCATTTGAGGAGCTGAAATCAGAGAGTTTAATCGATTTATCAAGATTAATTTAATAGTCAACACCTAATCGGTTAATCAACAAGTCGTTGCAGCTCTAGTTCGCTGTAAGTCGGTGTAAGAATCTTTAATGTCTTTGTCCTTGTCGAGTCCTGACGTGGACAAAGGGACAAAGCTCGCGCTCAGTGGACGCGTCACGTAGGCGTCTTCATTTTTCTGCAGCATTATTCTACCACAGCTCTCCGCCTGTTAACCCTCCCCCAGTATAATCCTTATGTAATTTATGTAATTGGCATCCTGTGTAATGTTAAACGGCTCTGCAGAGCTACAGTAAGTCAGGCACAGCATTGTATGTATAGTACTTTCTCTCTGGAGACTTGTACCTACCAAAGGTGTTCATTATTTATATCGCCATGCTTTTTTGAGGATGAGTGCTCATGAATAATTAACGTGCGTGCCATGAATTGTGCATGATGCACAGAGGATCAGAAGATAAGTCTCAGGACCGTTTTATTCTCCTCAGCTGACTGTCATGGAAGAACCAAAGTGAACTTTGAAGCAAGAATTTATTTGACTAGAAATCAGCTCACAATAAGAAGGTGGATACGAGGTGTCTCCCTGCTCACCTGTCTGTCTTGTCTCTGTGATGCTACACTCTCCTGGTTAGCGCCGTTAGCTCCTCCATCTTATTGTGGAGAGATCTTACGTTCCCCGAGACAACAGACAGTACTCATGGTTTGTACCGTCTTACAGGGTTACATTTTCTACAAAACGCACAGAAGTGTTCAGAGCTGCTGTAACCGGCCGCCACCAACGCACTGCCGTAGCAAGAACATGAGAGTTAGTCAATTGCGCTTCCATAATTAAAGCAGCTGGAGTAAATATTCATATCTTATCTCATTTGCAACTTCTTTCTTCAGAGCTCTGACTGAATTTGTGTCCATCATCATGAAACTCTGCAGCTCTGATAACTGGAGATGTTTCCACCTGACAGAAAAGAGTAAACGGCTCTTTATTTTTCAGATTATTTCCATGCACATGTCCTACGTGGCATGATGAAGTTTGTTGTGATATGACGAGCTCAGTGCGACCCTGCTCTTAACAAACCACGTCTCAGCATTTAGGGCCACTTTCCAGCTTTATAATCCGCTCCCTGCTCTGAATATTTAGTTGAGATCACACTGTCAGGTTAACAGCAGCTCTGAGGTGTTGTTTCCTCTTTGATTTACCACGCCGGGCTAATCAGCTTGTCGGGACGCTGGGAATTCTCCCGGCGTTCCCGATGGCCCGTCTGGATCTGTTTCAGTCGACAGAAGATGGTAAGACAACGATGTAGCGGTGTGCGGCCTTTGCGTGTTGCGTCGGCGTCTTTAACCAATCAGATGGGATTATGGTCGTTCGACGTAAAGCACGGAGCTGTCTGTTAGCATAGCTTAGCCCACAATCACGGACTGTTCAACTGTTCAAGATAAAAAATACCCATCAAATCAAAAGAGGAGACTCTCAGCGAGCCGGCGTCTCTTTGTGGACACTGGCAGCCGTCTGTCTGTGGGTGGGTGGAGATTGGGTTGAATATATCGGACCTTCAGCACTCCTTCAGAGGGCTTAGAATCCAGCTGAAGCCCTCATTCACAGGATGAATGGTGCAATTCTGCCTCCAATCTATTCTCCCTCTCAGATGCATACTTGTCTGTTCATAAGTCTCAGTAATTCTGCACACCATGTCTCCATTTGTAGCGGAGCTCTGAGAGTGTAAGCGCTAACACGGCCTCAGAAAATGACATTATCTCTTCTGCAGGATGATTTATCGATGCGTTCTTTCATTGTTTTGGTCTGAGGACGAGGTGAAAATGTGCTGTTTAGTTAATGCTCCAAATTTCCCCTAATTACAGGTCAGAGAAACACTCCAGGGTAATCACTGGTGAGCCACTGTGTGCTAGTTGTTTGTTTCAACCTCCTCTTTTTTTACTCCAGGCAGTATCTCAGTCACTCCGCCTCTTCCCATCTGTCTGAGATCACCCCGGCTACTCGAGAGAGAGAAAGGGAGTGAATACATTTTACAGCGAGCGCAACGAGACGGAGAGTTTCTTTTCTCAGGACGGAGAGCGGAGTGCAAACAAATCTGCTGCAGTGATGCAGAATGAGCGTGTGGATGAGTGCAGAGCGCCTAAAGAGGCGTGTCACGTTACTGTAACTGATGTTTGAATTCATTTAATGACTTCACTGCTGAATCACTTAAAATTGGAGGATGATGCGTGTAAGAATTGATCGTTTTTCCCACCTCTGTCTACGTTACAAGTTAACCTTCCACGCTTTCATGGGCTGCCCTGGTAGCTCACCTGGTTGAGCATGCCCCCCATATACAAAGGCTCAGGACTCGCCACGTGGGCCCAGGGTTCGATTCCCACTTGTGTCCCTTTGCTGGATGTCATCCCCTCTTTTCCTTCCTGTCTCTATCAGAAATAAATGTTCAAAAAGGCCCAAAAATTCAAGAAAAAGGCTGCATTTCATTTATTTATGTTGTGATGTTATTCATATTTAGATGTTCTTTGATGTTGCTGCAACGATTAGTTGATTAGTTTGTCAACTATTAAATAAACTGGCAACTTTTTTACTAAGATTAAGAGTCTTAGGGTACATTCAGACAGGATCTGCTGTGACACAATCAAGAAATAACTTCTTATTTCTCTGATTAACGACTTTATCGAGGCGGACGCTCGCTCACTCTCATTCACTGTCTGTGTCACTCAACCACTGCTCTCTCAAACCATCGGACCCGAAACAAACCAAATTAAACTTCTTCCTGTCACGTGAATATCAGTAAAAAAATGTCTGCCATATGATGTTTTTGTCAGCTTTTAGTCAAGACCTTTTGGTCTTTATAAAATAATGAACTAAAGGCAGCAAAATAAACTCTGATTAACCGGCTTTATCGAGGCCGGCGCTCGCTTGCTCTCATTCACTGTCCATGTCGCTTAACCACTAAAACAAACAAAGTCAGAACACGACCGGTCTGAGCGTCTGATTGGCTGCCACAGCGTGACGTCGGGCTGCGTTTTTCCAAAAGTTGGATCCGGTTCAACTTCTCCGCCGCAACCAAAACGCACTACCTCCATTCAAATGAATGGAAAAAACGTAATTACGCCGCAGCATCGGATTCCGTCTGAATGAGGCTATCTTCCCACACTACCTCTGTTTGCCTCTTTGTTTATGTCTATTTGCCTGAACATACTGTATCATTCCATACATTTATTAGTATTCTATTAGATGGATAATTGATTGATCATTTTCAGTCATTTATTCAAAGAAAGAAACGTTCAAATTCTCAGATTTCAGCTCCTCACGTGAATGTTTTCTGCTTTCTTTGGTTCTCTGACAGTGAACTGAATATTTGTGAATTGTAGACAAAACAAGACATTTTTCAGGGCGCCACTCTGACACTTCTGGACCAAATGAGTCGATTAATTGAGAAAATGATTAATCAATAATGTAGCCAGAGGTGTCTTATGTTAGTCTGATGATTGTTGGAGCGTGTGATGCAAGACAAACTCTCAGAGTTTTATCTTATCTTATCCAGCGTTCAGTGGTTGTAAATCTCTCCGCCTGTCGTTGTTTTTGGCCACAGAGTTTTTCGACTCCACCCTCCGTCCCTCCTCTCCTGTGCATGTTGTCATTTTCATTCATTCCAGCTGTGGTGCACTTATCCCGGCTTCTCTCGTCAGCCGTCACACAGCTGTGGAGCACCAGAGGAGATCGGCAGCTTTCACAATAATGTGCTGCTATCTGCACACACACACACATCTCAGCGTAACCAGTAAGAAAGTAACGGAGCTCCAGAGGGGATGTTGTGTTGTGTAGCCTTCCCCTCCCCTCCTCTCCTCTCCTTCCCCTCCTTCCCTCCACCTCTCCACACATCTCTTTCCCTCTCATCCTCCAGACAAATCCTCCCCGGGGATCAGATTATTTTGCACGCTCACAAGAGGGACAGGGAGAAAGAAAGAGGGGGAAGAGACGAGGGGGGTGGTGGGCTCGAGCTTGATGATGTGATTATGTAAGTGCCAACCCTCTATGGAGACGAGGAAGTGTGTGTGTGTGTGTGCGCGACTGAATGAATGAGAAAAATGTGTTCGGAGGGGGGAGAGTAGTCACACACCATCTGGGTATTAATTTAGTCCCCCTATTTTTCAAGGTTCTATAAACATCCACAATGAATTGCTTTCCTCAGCGCCACAGACAACGTCTAAACGTGCAGATTTTTTATTAGCTATTCAGGTTGTTCAGTTGATCGATCTGTCAGTTTGATATGTCTGTCCACAGCTGGTTGCCAGTTGATGAAGTTGAGGGCACGGCCTCTTGTAGTATCACTAATCCAGCGGTTCCCAACCTTTTTTTTTTATATACGCCACGGAACATGATATTTTCACAGACCGGCCTTCGAGGTGTGGCCGATAAACATGAGGACGTAAAATGATACGACCAACATAAAGACATATATAAAAATATGTATCTCACCATAGGGCTGGGCGATAAAACGATAACGATATGTATCTCGATAGACACGTACTCGATATCAATAGAAAATGTGTTCGATAGAACGTTTCGATAGAATGTTTTTTTTTTCTCAAGAAACCGGCGTAAATTTAGCCAGAGCGCTCTCTGGTTTAAATCGTTGTTGAAAAGCAAGCTTGGTTGCATGAGCAAAGGCACTTGTCATCTGGTGCCTAGCAACGAATGAGCAGTGACACGCTAATAGCCAATCATGTAACAGTATCACGTTTGGTTGTGCCAGATTTCAGCCATATCGCCCAGCCCTATCTCACCATGATGCTGAATAAGTGCGAGACCTGAGCTTGTTTCTCTGCAACAAGCCGGTCCGATGTTGTCTGAATGGCCGGTGGTTCTTCTTCTTCTTCTGTCTCCTCCTTCCCATAGATGTTTGTTTTTTACTCATTTTTTTGCTCGTGGGCTTAATTTTTGGGGTCACGTGATCGACACAAGCGTCTCGACATGTCTCCGGATGTATCCAGTCATTTTTCATTTCCCCATGTTCAAATGTCCAACTTCACAGCAGAAATAAACATGTTTACAGCCTGGTACAAAAAACAGTTTTGGTCTCTATAGCTAATTTCCCCGTTCATGACAACTGTACTGAGGGTGAATTTTTATACAACTCACCTGTTCAGATTATATGAAGGCTTAAAGTTATGCAGGATTAAGAGCGTGGACGCT
The DNA here is from genome assembly GCA_946959425.1 of Argyrosomus regius. Classification (NCBI taxonomy): domain Eukaryota; kingdom Metazoa; phylum Chordata; class Actinopteri; family Sciaenidae; genus Argyrosomus; species Argyrosomus regius. The sequence goes on along the minus strand of OX336890.1, from coordinate 1,951,644 downwards.
TTGATTGACAGGTGGGTGTCGTTACAGATGGTTTGTTTGAGCAGCCAGGCATCATTCAGCCCGCCTCGGGTCCACTGATGATCCATGTCTTTGCCGTGAGGAGGAAGAAGCAGTACATCCATCATGGCGGCGACATATTTTTGGCTTCAAAATGGCGCTTCTGTCCATTCTCTATACTGTCATTGGCTAAGACAGAGATCTGGTTGTACCGTGCCAAATTATTGCTATTATGGCGAGAGGATCTGTGAATGTTCTTCATATGTGTGGCCAAAAATCTGCCAAATTTGGGGCGGAGCCAAAACATCTGTGACACAGCAGCTGGTTTTTATTCCACAGCGGTTACAGTTGGCGCCAAAGTTCCATATTTAACTCCTCTTCCTGTTGTTTTTTTTTTTTTAAATTTGGCAGTGAAGTTAACTGTAAATTTTGCCAGTTATCTCTGTAGAGTCAGAACTGAGCTTCAGAACAGATTCAAGAAGAGAACCGGGCCGAGTTTGAAGACACAAAGCTCCCACACTGCAAATATTTGAAGACGTGAGAGTCAGGAATTTAAAATTTGCGTCTCAATTCTTCAAATTCTTGCTTCAAGTCTTAAAGGATTCATGTAGAATAGAAGGTTTAAACATGCAGATTACATAAGTGACACGACATATCTGTCCTCTATAAATCTGTGGTGCAGTCTGAGGATGGTCTCCATCTTTTTTACACCAGCAGCACCCTACGAGGCAGAGACATGCTCCGTGCTCTTTGGCACAGTTAGAAACCACACACTAGGCCATTGTGGGTCCTGGACCAGCAATTATGGTTGTGTTTTCCCTCTTCTCTTCAGAAGCCACTTCCATTTTGACACTGGCAGCAAAGTCACTGACGTTCTGGCGTCTGCCTCCAGGGCCGACTTGACAAAATGCGAACAGAGAGCCATTTACAAGCGGGCTAATAAAATTTCCCAGATCTAAGTAGCTGATGCAGTTGACGTTTGGAAGCTGTCATTTGACTACACACACACACATACACACATATATGCAGCAGATGATGCCCAGATCACATTACAGGATGGTGCTTCCCCCTCCTCCTCCAGCGGCTCTTAGTGTAGTTGTTAGCATTCCTGGCCCTCCAGATCAGCTCCAGTTTTGGGGGACAGTACAGGGAGCGCTGCAGCTTGTACTCCGAGCGTAAACAAAGCACCTAGCAGTGCCTGCAGAACCACACACACACACACCATATGCTGCTATATTTAAAAGCATTAGATTGGTGGTGTTACAGTGAGTCACCGTTTCCAATGTTCTCGCTTCCCTTTCTTTCCACTTTCCACTACGGAGCGAGCACATGTTCCCATTTTACAGAAAGAAAATGGTCTTCAGTGATTATGATGATTCTGTTTGAACCAGCTGGCGTGTGTGTGTGTGTGTGTGTGTGTGTGTGTGTGTGCCTTGAACAAAACAGTACAGATTTAGGTCAGCCTGCTCTAAAGCTGTATCTGTCATCAAACGTGTCTCTGCGTGGTTAAACGTCGCCTGTATCGACAGGATTTGACGAGGCCGTCATGAAGCATGAAGACGATCAATATCGTCTCACTGCTGCTGACATCTTCACGTTATTTAACCTGGGACATCAGCCCGACGTGTCACGCTTAATTGAATTATTTCACGTCCATTGATTTCATTGATTATGTCTCATTAGTGTGTTTTCTCCTGTCGAGGTCTGCTCCAGTCTTTCACACATTATCTTCCAGAGTTTGAATAAGTGCTCAGATCCTTTACTTAAATAAAAGTAGACATATCAGTTCAGTGTTTCTCAAACTTTTTACACCGTGTACCACCTCAGAAAATATCAGGTATCACCATCAAACGTGTTAAAGGTGAAAAAAAAAATACAGCAACAGAAGCCGAAACCTGTTCAGCTGTGGACCGTTCACACAGGAGGCACACTCTTAACTAGAGTATTTATTTATAGTATTTATAGTTTTCCATGCTTTCGTTTTACCTCCTTTCACGGTCGTACTGTCACATTTTAGCGTGTAACTAATCACGGATGTATGCACGCGCTAAATTTAACGTGAACCCAACAAAATATCACGCTCAAACTTATTTTATAAATTATCTTCCAGCGATCGCACAGTTTACATTCATTCACATTTTTGGCATATTTGATTTTTTTTTTTTTAATTTATAAAAAAATAACTTGACCTGTTGACCATCCGGACAGCAGCGAGGAAACAAATCACGCTTGTACCGAAACACGTTTGAGGAACTTCTTCGCTCGTGACCTCACAGTGCACTTTCGAGCGCTTCGTAAGCGTGCTCTGATTACAGAAACTTCCTCTTTCATAACCAGCGTGTATTTATTCTGTTAAAAATATCACCGACACGCATCACTGACAGACTGTCTGTGTACTCTGTATCCAACTCTTTATTTCGCTATTTCTCCGTCATCTTTGGTTATCATTAGAATTTTTCCACAGTTTGAACACCAGTGTACCGGAGTGTAGAGATACAGGAGTACTGTATGAACAGCAAAATGTACTTAAAGTAAAAGAGCTTTCATTAATTTATGTTGTTTTTGTTTGTATTTCGTCGATTGATCAATTATTTCTCTATCAGTTATCTTAAAAGTTCCCACACTTTCTTTGTTTTTGTCATGAATCTGCTCAAACATACTGTGTCGTTCCACATTTCTGCTATTATTCTATTATTTTGATGATCTAATGATCGCGTTGGTTCAAAACCTGTTTAAGTTTTCGGCTCCTCGGATGGGAAATTTTCTGGTTTCTTTCGTCCTGAATATTTTTGGGTCATCCTGATAATTTGTGGACTAAACTAATCGATTAATCAACAAAACGAGATCAAGCAATAATGAAATTAATGGTTACTTGCAGCCACAGGTGTCTGATAAAAGTATAAAATCTGCCCCCATCACACGGTTATATCTTTGTATTTATTTAATTACTTATACATTTTAGATACTTTGTACAGTACTGTGTAGGTTAGTAACTCATATTTTATATTTAAACACATCATATGTTTGTATTAAACATAAAAAGATAACTACTAACTGAAGCTGTAGTGCAGTAAAAGTATATCCAAGTATGTTGAAATTATACTAAAGTTCCGTACTCGTGATTTTCAGCTGTTACATCACAAGACCTGTATTAATAACTTCTTCCCGTAGAGTCTATATTAATCACCGCTGTCTACGTACGTTTGTGTGTTGCAGAGGACAAGAGCAGCATATCCGCTACGAGCACATCTACCTGCCGGAGCCCAGCGGCCAATCGGAGGTGGAGTACGCGGACATCAAACGGCCTCGTTTGGACATGGGACCCGAGTCTCTGATGAGGCCGTCGTCCCACCGGCCACAGCTGCCTCTGGGAGGGGCCGAGGACATGGCGAAGGTCAGTAACGAACACGCAACAAGTACACGTATGAATACACGCTTGATAGAGGGGCTGAATGTTTGTGAATTCATACTTAAATATCAGTAATGTGGCAGTGTTTCTTCACATTTCCAGGAAGATTCTGATTCATGAAGCATCTTCAGTCAAATATTCTGACTTTCTTCTTGAGATCTTTTGTCTTGTGATTAATCCCGGCAGCCTCCTTCAGAGGCACAGAGGATATTATTAGACGCACCGCGGTGGCGGCGGCGTTCGGCAGCAGTCTTGGAAGGAGGCTGAGCGTTTGTTGTAGGAGATGGAGCTCTGCGAGCAGTAGCAGTGGGAAGACTGAGGCAGTTGTGAAACAGCAATTAATAAATAATGGAGCTGACCTAGATTTCAAAGAGAGCGAGCATGAAACTGTGTGAACTGCACATCAATACGACTCGCTCGCAGCGTAGAGCCGCTGATGGGGAGGTGTTCCTGACATTACACAGAGTGCTTCAAACTGCCAGGGGAGGCAGAGAGCCGAGGAACAGTAAATAGATCCACCAATAACAGAGAGAGGGCACAGGAAAAGACACATTGACTCTTAAGCTAGCAGGGAAATATTCAGGAATGCCAGCAATTCCTGTCGGAGCACAGAGCGCCGTAAGCCTGTTATATAAGTCATGTCTGAGACAAGTGCAGCAAACGATAGCAGGCAGGTGTAGATGGAAATGAGGCAAAGGGCGAGAGGAGGGAGGCACACATGAAGGGAGGAAAGGGAGGGACAAAGAGCAACAAGAAAAAAGGGAGTAGGCCGGCAGTATCAGACAAAGCTGACGCTCGTACGGTGACTCACATGGACCGAAGCACGCCATCGTGCAGCCGTCCTGATTCTGTTATAAGATCACACCACCTCCAAACATTTCCGTGCATGTCAAACTTTCCTTTTATGGCTCAAAGAGCGAGCTCTGATATTTATACCGTGTGGAAATCCACGTGACGAGCTGACTGACAGACAGACACAAGTTAGCCGAGCCTCCATCTCCATCGTGACCGGGCTGACCGCAAATTCCCGTCATCAGCTGAGAAGACCCGGCCGGAGTCGACTCACATTTTGTCAGCTGAATCACTAAACGTGATGACAGAGATGATGGAGGACGAGGCAGGCCGCTGCCACCTGTGTCCCCGTTAAAATCTGAGATTCAGAGACCGTTCCTGACAATCCCAGCACCATGAGCGACCACGACAGGAAAGAATACAGACTGTCAATCAGTCAGACACAGAGTGCTTCACACAGTAACCCTCCACCCAACAAAAACACAACACAAACTGAGGATCTCATCATCACGCAGCAGAGCTTAAAAATGAATAAATAATTAAATTTAGAAAATGTATATTATATTAAATAAATAAATGAATAAATAACTAAAAGACATTAAAATGTATCACTAGTTATATAAAATAGAATAAAATTAAGCATAATCAAATATATAGACTGCCACAAATAAAGATTAAGATATATAAAACTAACCAGATAAATAAAAGTGAAAATGTTGTAACAGATTAAATGTAGAAATATAGTTCTATAGTTAATCCAGATTAAAAAAACACACATGGACCTCCTGCCCTCTTCTTTGACCCGGCTTCCCCCGACAGGTGTCTCTACTACAGGTGTAAATTAATGTTTAAACATCGTTAATTAACTCCCAGAGAAGCCGGAGACAGAAAACTGTAAAGAACTGAAACTGAGACTCGACTGTGGACGTTCATTCTCCATAAATCTCTCCGGCTCTCGATCTGAACTCGTGACCTTATTGGCTCGAGATGTTCAGCGATTAGGGACGACACACCGACAACAACGAGGACTCTATGGTGTGTTTATGAACAGCAGTGACATCGTCACATGACACTCAGATTATAATAATGATGATGATGTGTGCTGCAGCAGTTTGAGGAGGCCTGAGCTGCATTCCTGTAGGTGAAGTTTGAATCACAGGGTTTTTATTTAATTGATTCCTCTCATTTACTCACCTAATTATTGTCATGATGATGCAGCATGTAGTCCATGTTTTTGTCCACGGCGTGAGCAGCCCGCATCAATCTGCACAGAGCAGCTCGAGCTGACAGGAAGTCAGACACATAAACGGCACAGAGAATCTGCTAGATTTTCAAAATAAAACAAACTTCTGATCGTAGAAACTGTAAAACAATTCAATTCAACAGCATATTTACATATTTGGAAGCACATAAACCAGAAAAAAATGACCAAATCTGAGCAAGTTAAAGTCTGGAGACTGGAAACAGCGTTTGTGGTAACTATGTGGATAAATGTTTTTTGTTTGACCAAACCAGAGTTGGTGGTTGTTGGAACGATGTGAACAAAGACTGTTTTGGTGAGTTTGTTTGTTGTGAAGGCAATAAAGCTGAGGTTAGTTCAGTTAAAGAGAGAGAAACTTGAATTCAGGAGCTGTACACACCTCTGAATAAATCACTTGTTGCCGGGCAGACGATGGCTGGTTGGGAAATAGGTCGCCCACCTCTAGACTTTCCTTAAAATCTCAGTCTTGTTTGGATCATAGAGCCTCACTGAGACTGGTTTCAGACTGGTCTACTACTGTTGTTGTCTGGGATACACACACTCGACACTACGTGACTCAGTCACACAGGCTGGTGCTCGCTAAACAGACACGCTACAGCACCCAGAGGTAATTTAAAAAAAACCCCGATGCATGCACAGCCGGAGACATCATGCGGCGGTATGTTCTAAATGTGAGCGGGGGTTGTCGAGGACGTATAAGCTGTAAGCTGCTGCTCCGGGCCAAGAGCTTAGCTGTTGGCCTGTGACCTTTTCACACCATGTCACAGGTGTAGTAGCTGTTGATGTGGCGCTGCACTGTTGACAAGATCAGAGGACGGCGTGTAGGGCACCACAAGACCAAAGGGAGAGCTCGGCAAACTCTCATCAAACCCCCTCGCGGTTTAACACACTCTCTGATCATTCACACACACTTCACCATCCTTGAGTGTGCAGCAGAACAAAGCAGCAAGAATGAAAGAAATATTCACAGGTCAGGAGGGTGCTGGTGTTATTCTCACTCAGATGTTTTAGACAAAGTCGAACCATCCTCGGAGCTCTTTTCCTTTTTCTGTATTCAGTGATTTTTTTGTGACTAACAGGCTTCGACAAACGTGGGCTTCTTCATCTAGGACAGCCCCTCGACATCCTCCGGCACTGACATTTTCAATCACAGCAGGTCTACAGGGCTATAATGCAGTCTGTCCAGATTAGCCCACTTACATAACCTTCATTTCAGACGTTTAAAAATAAACGCAGAACAAAAAAACCCGAGCTCGATCACATGCACGATCGTTCACGGAGGCCGTCGAACGCTCACATACATGCAGAAAGTACGAGTGCACATACAGGACAGATAAATCCTGCCTCTGCAGAACAAGTGGGCCCTCTCTTAGTGTTAGCGTGTGTTGTTGTTGTTACATAAACAGGAGTGTGTAACAGCAACTCCAGTTCAGCTGTTTGGCTCACATGTGAACAGATGACTGAGGATTCACTTTAAAGGCAGAACTCAACACACAACACCTCATCAAACTGTGACTGAGACGTCACATGACGTCTAACAGCTAACAAACTGAGCTAACAGCAGCTAACAAACCAAGCCAACATTAGCTAACGGCAGCTACAGTTGCAGCAGTTGACTTTACTGTCAATATAATATTTTCTTATTCATTCTTTCTTTGCGGCCCGGTAGCAACCGGTCCGTGGCCCGGTGTTTGGGGCCCGCTGGTCTTGCTAATAAGGAGGCAAATGCTACAAAGTCTGCTTTGTTTTAGGTGGCTGCAGAGTGAGAGGTGACACCAGGAACAAAGCTGTAATCCGTCATCGTACAAATTGAAGTTGAATATAACAGACTTGGTAAATGAATCATGTAAACGTTTCAGTTTGGAGCAGCAGAGGAGACTGAAACATAAACGTTAAATTTGTCATTTGACTGGCGTTTAACGGCGCCATCTCGTTGTGCCCTCTTTGTTCTGCTCCTTATAACCAACTCCTAACGTTCACATAACGTTTGTGGATGCTGGCATCATTTTTTTATTTGTTGATTTTCTTGAAATCTTTCCTCTGAACTGAATCTGCTCGAGGGAAAGTTCAACCCTTAACTGAAGAGCACTTTATATAATGAGAGGATACGCTGACGGAGAAGTCCTCTGTTGTACTTGAAGATGATGAGCTGCACTGGATTTCCATTTTTCTGCTACAAAGCGTCTCCTGAATTTAAACCACACACACACACACACACACACACACACACATCACGTTTCTTCCTCTACATCCCTAAAAACATTTCAAACAAAGTGTGTTAAACAGCCAGCTGCTGACCTCATATTCATTAGTGTGGTCGACTGACACTGAGACGCTACGTACACCGGCTTTCAACACCCAGAGGACTTAATTACCGCCGTGTGTTACCTTCTCGGAGGATACACACATCGTGTTTGGACCTTCAGACCTCGCAATCAGGAGCAGGAGTGCGGCGTTCTCAGCAGGAGACGTGGTCAAGTCTTTCTGCTTACACTGACCTGCCATCTGTAATTAAATTCATCCAAACATGTTTCAGACTGTCGCTTCAGATTTTAATGAAATTAGTTCATTGTTTGGCGCTCCGTGATATTCTTCATGTCTTCTACGTCTAACCGTACCTCTTCTCTCTCTCTTTGTGTTGATGTGCAGGAGCGTGGAAGCTCCATGGGGAAACTGGAGCCGATCTCCCCCGTAAGCCCGGTGCACATGGACCCGGACTTGGATCTGGTGCCGGCTCGCTTCTCCAAGGAGGAGCTGATCCAGAACATGGACCGCGTGGACCGGGAGATCACCATGGTGGAGCAGCAGATATGCAAGCTGCGCAAGAAACAGGTGTGCACGCTGCGATAACTCACTTTGTGTTCAGAGATTTAAGTTTTCTTTGATTAGAAGATGAAGAGGAGTTCTGGTTCTGTTTCACTTGTTTTTTTTGTGGCACCTCCAAAGAACTAAATTTGTGTCGGTGGAAACGTTGGCAGCAGAAACTGCTTCACAAATCCATGTTTGTGTAGCTGCAGAAAAGACAAATAATGAGCCGATATCTGGTTTTTGTTTTTACATTCTTTCATTCACTTTGTTCATTTTGTTCTCGAGGATGGTGAGTACTGCTCAGGACGCAGCGTAGTATCAACTTAACCTTTTTGTACAGTTTATTGAGACACTTCACTGTCGTGTTTACATCACTGACAGTATAAAGAATGGACGGCGTATGCGTGACATCACCCTCAGGTTTCTGAAGAGCTCAAAATCTGCCTACCAGCACGTCTAACACTCACTACTTAACACTGATTATCCAAGCGGCAACCTCTGGCTGTTATGGAAGCTGCAGCTCCTCTTGTCGTCCACTTGAGGCTGGCTCCAGAAGTGAGTCAGTCTCCATAAGTCCCCATGTTAAAATGTCCAACTTCACAGCAGAAATAAACATGTTTACAGTCTGGTACAAAAAACAGTTTTGGTCTCTATAGCTAATTTCCCCGTTCATGACAACTGTACTGAGGGTGAATTTATATACAACTCACCTGTTCAGATTATATTAAGGCTTAAAGTTATGCTGGATTAAGAGCGTGGACGCTTTGATTGACAGGTGGGTGTTGTTACAGGTGGCTTGTGTGAGCAACCAGCCCGCCTCAGGTCCACCAATGATCCACGTCTTTGCTGATTTTTAGATGAACTGACGTAGGACCGCCACACTGAGTGACGTCACGGTTACAACGTCCATGTTTTTTTTTGTAAAGTGTCTTTGAGTATCTTGAAAAGCGCTTTTAAATAAAATGTATTATTATTATTATTATTATTACAGTCTATGATTGAGGATGTCCAAATGAATATGCTGTTTACATGAGCCCTTTAATAGTGGAAAATAAGCGTGCATGTGAACGTAGTCCCAGTTATTTTTATTTATTCTGTGCACAGCCTGTAAGAGGAGCCGTCATTCATCTGCATTCTGCACATACTCTGACCAGGCAGGCGTGCCCTCCTCAAAGCGCTGTGAGCTACCTTTTAAGAGTTTATTCGTCATGCTTGTAGATGACTGAGTCGCTGCCAGCGCTCGCTCGCTTGCTGGCAGCCTCGTTGAGTTTTCTTCGTGGTGGTGGCGGCTTCGTTTGGCTTGTTCGAGATGTTCATGTGTGGTTTTCCAGTGTGACTCTCACTGCCAGGCTTCAGCTGGCATTGGCGCCGTAAAGTGTGTTGTAATCGCCGCATTCAACTTCTGTAGCCACCATTCTGTACGCGCACTCCTCCTCCTCCTCCTCCTCCTCCTCCTCCGGGCGGCTGCATTCCCCTTTCTTTCCTCTTCTCCTCTCCTCTCTTCTCTCCTCTTCTCTGTTGGCTTTTTATTTAGGAGAAAAGTAGGTTAAAAATATATAAGGCTATAAATAACAGCGTCCCCCGGGGGAGGAGGAGGATTATGGTGGAGGTTTTGTGACTGCTAAACCGCTCACATCCCCGCTACAGTCTCCATTTTTGGCCGCCTGCCATGTTTAGTAGAGAAGTTTATGCGTGGAGCTCACTCTGTTCCACATGCAGTTATATCAACACGCTGTAAAATATCGATCCTGATGAGCTCGATCAGAAAAACACACACTCAGCTGTTCTGTCTTATGTTTAAACATGAGTTAGCTGCGTTTGTTTGAGCATTTCCACAGAAAAATAAACTACCTGAACGATTTGTGCATCGCTCTTTGTTAACCCGCGTGTGGTCCAACAACATTTGGTTAAATGAGTCATATTTTACAAGTCGTACCATATTTTATGTTCCTGATTCACTCAGAAACTCGTGAACTTTCATTATTTTACAGCCATGTTTCTCCTCTTTGGCTCTCCTGGGTATTTTTCCAGTTTTACTGACGACGTCACCGTTACCTCATAGATATATATTTATGCATTAACAGTAAATTGTCTGATTGAACACTCATGTCTATTGTCACAAATGGTAAAGAAGCACACGCGGTAAATTAAAGACTGTTTATTGTTATTATTGTGACCGTCTGCGAGTGTGTGTTCTGCCTCGTCATCCGCCTGCACACACACACACGGAAAAAAAGGTTAATTACTGCAAGCCAGTTGTAAAATGTTATTAATTGAACGGAGAGTTTAAAAAACGCCAAACGTTAAGCGCTGTCTGCTGCTCTGTCCTCCTGTGGCGTCACGTTTAAAGAGTGGGAAGTGTGGAGTTTAGCTGATGGTGTAAATATGTTTATTTATTTCTGGGTGGATGTAAATAGGTGTTTATATATTTTATTGTGTGATTTATGTAAATGTTGATGGTTTATTATCGTTTATGTAAATATGTGAGAAAACCTCCACGTGACTGGTGAGATGTGTGTAAAAGGATTGTTGGACTTGGATTTATTTAATGATTTAATTAAATTGCAAAAGGATCCAAACTAAAACAGGAAAACTTGAATGACTGAGCGGTCGAGCTCCTCTCGTGTGTTATCATGGAGATTTCTTTTCTTTCTGTTTTTTTGCAGTCGGGCTGAAGCATTAAAACATCTGGACTAATTAAGCGGCACGGTAAAACCTTATTTAAAGAGTTCTGGCAGACTCAGTGGATTGGCGGGCGGCGGCGGGGGGAGGTTAGGGTTTAGGTTACCGCCGGCCTGTGTCATGTCAGCCGAGCTCAGGACGTCTGGTTTATTTTGTTTTTACTCTGCGGCGGGTTTGGAAAGAGAAGGAGGGGTCTCTATGGGAATGTCTGTGCTCCCCTCACCAGACCAGATGCTTATCCAGGCCTATCGTGATGATTCATGTTCATCCTCTGGAGGCCGCCCGTCCCCTCTGTATGAAGCCCCTGACAGGAGAGGAGGAGGAGGAGGAGGAGGAGGAGGAGGAGGAGGAGGAGGAGGAGGAGGAGGAGATTTAACAGTAGATCAGCTATAGCGACACTTGGCCTCCTCGACCTGCAGTTACAGCTGAATACACTCAGCGTGTGTGTGCGCGCGTGTGTGTGTGTGTGTGTGTCAGCTTTTAGCCCGGACAACATGGAAACTGTATCCAAACATTTTCAGCCAAATTATGATGTCAAAGATTAAATTTTTACTGTTACAGTGTTTTTATGTTCTCCTGACAACAAAACAAAAAATGGAATGTAGATTCAGATGAAGTGTTTGAATATCAGGAAATAAATCATGTTTTAGTCAAACGTCCACCTTTTTAGTCTTTATAAAATAATTAACTAAAGGCAGCAAAATGAACCAGAATGATAAATTTCTTCAATTTCAAACACCAAACCTCGTTTTCTTTGTCTGTGTTTTATATTCAGGTGAAATCCAGATACCTCTTAACACATATCGTCGTTCTAGTCGAACATAACATACATAGTTTGGATTATTTTTCTGATTATCGACTTTATCAAGGCCGGTGCTCGCTCACTCTCGTTCACTGTCTGTGCCACTCAACCACCATCGGACACACAAACCAAATTAAATTTCTTCATGTCTCTGTTTTCGACACTATTTTCCTACATGACCAGCAGCTAACTAACTATCATTATCAATTAACTTGTCGATCATAGTCTGATTAATCGATTAGTTGTTTGAAAATGGTGAAAAATGTGACGTCTTAAAACATCTCAAACATATCCCTTTAAACATTTTGAGCTGAAATCAGAGAATTTGGACAGTTTTTCTTTTAAAAAATGCCTCAAAACAATTCATCGATTATTAAAATATTTGGTGGCAGTTCATTTATAACGTAACTCAAATGAGCAAGTGTGGTGTTGGTGGAGGAGAGTAAAGTTGGAGTAAGACCGCATTCAGACAAGATCTAAGGTCTGTTGATGTTGAACTTAACCGCTGTGAAACAATCAGGAAATAACTTTTTATTTCGTGGATGGCGCTCGCTCACTCTCGTCTGTGTCACTCAACCACTGCTCTCTCAAACCAAATTAAACTTCTTCATGTTTCTATTTTGCAGCCTAAATTTCAGCCAGAGTCGAGTATCAGAGTTTAGATACCACTTAAATTAATAAAAAAACCTGTGTTTCTCTTTGTGTTTTGAGAGTTTTGCTCCTATGATGAATGCAGCTTCACCTCCTTTACGTCTCGTTGAATCATCACAGCTGAAGGAAGTGGCGACTTCCACGTGCTGTACATTGACGTAGTGAGGCGTGGGAGTATTAATGATCCTCGCTGGTCCTCTTGAACGCTTCCTTTTTGCGCGTACAGTCAATTTTTTCAGGCAGCTAGCGCCTAAATGTAAATATTGGATGTGAGGACAGGCTTCTCTTCTTCAGGTGAAGATAAACGGACGGAGAAGCGCTGACTGAACTCTGCGTGATCGGCAGTGAGACATAAAGATCGATGGCTCCCTCTTAGTTTCTCTCTCTCTCTCCCACATTCCTCCTCGCTTTGTGCGTCTCTGTGGTTTGTATTTGACAATACTTCTGAATAAATTCACCGTTTGTGGAGAACAACCTCCAAGCAAAGGTTGGTTTCATGCCAGCGTGACTCGTAAGTTAGAGGAACTCTGCTGTTTTCCAGAGCGAGTCTGGTGTTCATTTCCCACATTCGCCTCTCTTTGTTTTCTTTCGTCTGTCTCTCTCTCTCTCCCTCGTTGGATGTTCCAGCCACACAGCAGGCATTGGCTTTGTTTACAGGCTGTTGTAGTAACTCTTTGATTAACTAGGCCCCGGGGAGTTAATAGCTATTACAGCTAATAGGACAGTTAGTCTCATCCCTGCTGGAGAGCTTCAGGACGGGAGGGACGCCGCTTCATCCTAACGCACACTCTCTAACCTCGCAACAGGAACTGGTGAGCCACAGGTCTTCCTGGAAGATCACGGCCCCTTTTTGGATTTGTTAAGTGTTAACCGTCATTGTGTGTGTGTGTGTGTGTGTGTTACAGCAACAACTGGAGGAGGAGGCTGCAAAGCCTCATGAGCCAGAGCGGCCCATCTCACCGCCACCCAGCGAGGCCAAGCACCGCAGCCTGGTGCAGATCATCTACGACGAGAACAGGGTCAGTAAAACACACACACACACACACACACACACACACACACACACACACACACACACACGCTGTGTTTTCATTACCACACTTGAACGTTGCAGTCAGAGAGCTGGGTGCTTTCCTCTCCTCGCTCATGTTGAAGCCTGAATGTTCCTATCGCTGTGATGTTGATATGTTTTCAATGCAGTGAGTCACCCGTGGGTGGTCCAACAACGTTTGTGTAGTTTGTTATACGGATGTTTCACATTAATTAGAATATTACAGAACTTTTTAAATCTCATTTTACACGTCTACCATGTTTTATGTTCATGATTCACTCAGAAACTCATTAACTTTCATTATTTTACAGCCATCTTTCTCCTCTTTGCTCTCAGGAGTATTTTTTTTTTTACAGTTTTACTTTAATGACAGTGAAATTAAAGGTTCACATCGTGCCCCGTTCATCGCTCTGATCCTCCAACCACACCAACATCTGAGCTCAAATTTAACACTTTAACGTTTCTTTGCTTACACGCCCGTAAGAATATGGAGTTGGTTGGTTGGATTTGGATTGCAGTTATTGAAAATAGTGTTTGTATTTAGCATAATTCACGCTCTGATCGATGCTACCTTGGTAGTTTCTCCGCAGTTTGTGTCTCAGTTCACCTCCCGGCTGCTCGGGCAGGTGACAGGTGATCACGTGAGGCCAAACTGCCTCCTAAGTTAGTGTATGATCGCTCTCTGACGAGCAGCACAAACTTGAGGCCAAAACAGCATCACGAACATGTTTTAACTGAATATTCGTTGCGTCTCCTCTGCTGTATTCAGTTTACCTTACAGACAGTGTCTGTAAGGTAAACCAGATTACCCAGCAGGAACACCTCTGAACACACCAGAGCCCCACAGTGTGTTTGTCATTACATCTGTGGATTACGCTTGTAGTGTGTGTATGTGTGAGCAAAACACTGCAGCTCTGAAGGGACTGTCTGTCATTTTCATTCACCTCGCTTGAACGTGGAGGGTGTCACAAAGTATTCATCTCCTACCTGAGCCTCCCACTCCTCACTGTCAGCTGAGGCCTGACAGAATAAGCTACTAAAGGTCAACACAGCAAGCACGATGAATCACACACACCCACGCACACACACAGAGAGAGTAACATACCTTTGTCTTTCATCGCCTCTATGAGTGTAGCAGCTTGGAGATCACATGAAGTGTTAACTGCTGCAGAGCTCTGTGCAGACATGACGGGCGATTCTCGGCGCTCTCAGTCCCCCTAGTGGTCAAACACACAAACACACACACAAACACACACACACACACACACACACACACACAAACACACTTCTCTCTTTTTTTATTGGATTTGGCATTTAAAGCGGAGAGCTCCTCCTCCCCCACGCTGTGTCACACCCTGTTCAACCTCTTTGAACGAGCCCCCCGTGAGAAACTGAGTAATGTTCAGAAGAAAACGCCCAAAAGCTGATGAGACGAGTCATTTTAGTCGATTATACAGAAATAAAGCGTTCACCCTCCTTCATACCTGCACAGAAGTTCCCAGAGGAGACAGTACAGGGAGCGTCCTCCATGACTTTGACCCTTCACTCAATCACAAACACTTCTACGCAACAACAACACCAGCACCAGCAGCAACACGGATTGCTCAACACTCATCTGAAAAGCTCGAAGTTAAAGAAATGACTCACGGCTGACTCGTACACAAAGCAGCCTGACCTCTGTAACACTTTTCCACTTCCCTCTGACGGGCAGGGCGGACTCTGGCCTGCCACCTGCCCTCCTAACCTCGTGCCCTCTCTCCCTCTTTAGACCTAATGTGACACAGGCCATCTTTTAGTCACCGTAACACTTATTGTTGAGTATTAATTTGTCATTTTTGCAGCTGTTTTGTGTAGATTTCGACTTCGTGTGTGTCTCGCGCTTTGTTTATATCTTTAATGAAGGGCTGAATGTTTTGCTGCTGTTCAGCGTTAAAGAACCCGTTTAGAACGATTGGTTTGTTAGTTTAGTCGAGATCTTCACACTCCTGTGTTACTGTGGGCTCCCTGCAGCAGCATCAGGATCAGTAAAAACGTTACAGCTTAATGTCACATGTATATGTGTGCAGATATGTGCAGTGTATTTATATTTTGGCCTGTTTTTTTGAGCTGGTGGTGTCATCTGTCCCCTCTGCCCTCAGACAGTGTTACAGCCTCTTTGTTAAACCTCGGGGACGGATCAACTCAAGTTTACTCTTCTCGTATTCAGGAGTTGCTGTCACGGGCGTGAACACAAGAGGAGACAGCTCCACACTTCTGTTGAGCGATGCTAAATCCTCTCTGTGTCTGTGCCGTGTTAAGTTTTAGGCTCACATTTGGAGCCCTGCACGGGACAAAAACTCCAAGTCTAGCCCAGCTTGAGCTCAAGCTTCCTCTCTTAAAACACAATGATAGGAGGGAAGTTAAATGAGCCTGAGTCCGGCCTGAATCGCCTCTGTGTCGAGGACAGGCCCCGCGGGCTTTCAGACCTTTACCCACAGTGTTCTTTTCATGGGTTTGTCCTGTGTTCTCTCATGTTCCGTGATTTATTTCAGAGGTCACGTGATCCGCTGGGGGAAACATCTTGTCGTCTGCAAGTACAAGCGTACAGCTGCTAAGATTTACAGAACAGCAGAGCGGCAGTGCTGTTTGTTACCACGCGGGGGCATAATTGAATTAACGGAGGCAGCCTGTGTGTGTGGAGATGGATGGTTACAAGACGAGCAGCTCTGTAATTATCCACACTTTGAGAGAAAAGGTTAATACCCCGTACAACTTCCTCTGGCTCTCGTCCACACTCGCCCTCCCTCCTCCTCACTGCTAAAATTGTCATTCCCCATGTTTAAAACGAGTTATTAGGACAACATCACGCAGAAATCCTCGATCCTCGCCGCTCCCCGAGGAAGAAAGGCTGGTTTTAATAATCGCCGTCCATTAACTGCTCCTGTAGTGAGCGCGCTCTCTGAGGCAATCCTCTGCAGCCTGTTACACATGCAACAGGAACGAGGAAGAAACAATGTGGATAGATGCAAAACGGCCAAAGCGAGAATAACAGCAGCACGTCTGCGTATTTGCATCCGATTGATGCGTGCAAATGTAAATCATTAGCGCTGCCTTCCTTCCTTCCTTCCTTCCTTCCTTTTATCGCGCAGGAAACTAGAGCCGTGTCACTTGGCTTCACTCACAGATGACCCAGTTGGAAAGCGAGTTAAAGCCGAGCTCCTCTGGGCTCTCGCATCCAAGTCTGTTAGCGTGAGTCGTGTACAAACGTGGGAGTAGATCCCAAACACCTCCTGTGTCACCTCCACAGCCAAGGCGGCGGCGTGACATGATGATGGAGGTGGTGGGCGGTGGCGGCGAGGAGGAATAAAGGTTGGCACTTTCTCCCCTCGCCGCCCCTCCATCCTGTCTGCGCTCACCGAAAGGAAATGAAGTGAGCATGTGGCGTGTCACCAAGGAGGGTCTGTTTGATCGATGAAGCAGAGAGAGTTAGAGGGGCAGTCTGGGACACTCGAGCTAAATATAAATGTATGGAGCTGCAGAGAGGTCGTCCACGCACACAGATGGGACACCTCTCTCCTCTCCGCCTGGCAGGATTTCATGTTTTAAGGCTGATTGTTGTAGGTTGTAGTAAGCTGGAGGTGAGATCTTTCTCCGCCTTTCATCAGTCGTCTCCTATGAGGCGACCCTCCTCTCCATCCTCTCCCACTCACTTTCTCTTCCACTCCCACTCTGCTCTCTCTCTCTCTCAGCTCAGGGGAGGTGAGTAATATATTATTTTTTTTCAAGGCGAGGAGCTGTGGCCCAGCTCGAGTTAAAAGCTCTAATAATAGTCGGCGCATCCATCCATCCATCCATTCATCCACCCATCCAACCAACCAGCTTCTCCGTCCATCCTACAAGCAAGTGTGTAGCCTCGGTGACCGAGCGAGCGTGCTCGCCACGTTGCCGTGGTGACGGCAGAGGAGAGGTGGTGCAGGCGGGCCGGGCTAATGTACGACTTGTGTTTGTGTTCTGTCACCAGAAAAAGGCAGAAGAGGCTCACAGGATACTGGAGGGACTGGGACCTCGGGTGGAGCTGGTGAGTGTTCAACATTTTACTGAAGATGAGGCTGCGAGCGATTAATGATCACATGACGCGTGTGTGAAGTAATGAAGTAAAAATATTTGATTGCTGTACCAAAAGCTCCATTAAGCAATATTGAACACATGATGACACACCGAGGACAGGAAGTCAGTTTACTCTGACTTCTCTTATTTTGAAAAAACTTCCAAGAATACCTCTGCTTCTTTGGTTTGGTCATGAATTTGCTCGAACTTACTAAATCTTTCCACGTATCTATTATTATTCTTCTGTTGTGATCATTTAGTCCAAATTTTTTGACTTCAGCTGCTCACATGTGAAGATTTTCTGCTTTCTTTAGTCCGGAAAACTATTTTTACTTTGGGTTGTGGACAAAAAGAAACATTTGTGGACGTCACCTTCACAACATTTTATGAACCAAACAACAAATGAATCGATAAAATTGCTGAAAATAATCGTCTGTTGCAGCCCGAGTATCTCTCTCACACAGATCACCTGGTAGTGTTGAATGAATTACCTGTTGAGCCTCTGAGAGATGCGACCCTGCACAGGATCTTTACAATGTGACTGACTGTCTGATCTGTTTGTTCCAGCCTCTCTACAATCAGCCTTCAGATACCAAGCAGTACCATGAGAACATCAAAATGTGAGTCTGTCACCACACACACACCTCTTACACACTGCCACATGAATCAATGTTTTATATCCAGAGTACATGAAGAGTATCAGTGTGGGATATGGGAGCTCGTTTGATTGGTTGATATGCAAATCGTGTCACCGCAGATTTCACACGTCGTCGT